>JAOBSW010000876.1:0-80333 GCA_026214975.1 Gentiana macrophylla | reverse complement strand
AAAAAATAATCATTAAATCGAGAATAAGACTAGTATATTCCAAAAGTAGATCATATTGTAATTAACAAATGTGGCAACATCACCTAAAGTGTACAATTAAATCAAAAACAATCTTATCATCTTCTTGACTTTGATTGGCTACTTTTCTTTCTCTTATCAACTAATAAATTCATTATCTTCAATTTCCTTTGCACTCTATTATTTACGGAAAAGATGTTGACAATTTTGTCTTTTAGTGTTTTTTCTTTCCTTCTCACAAGAGTGAAACGACGCCGTTTTGTCCAAATAGTTGCACATTGACACGTTGTCCACTACCGCCTCTGCTTGCCAATAATCTTGAGGAGAAATGCGCACTGAAAGACGGAGAGTAGCAAATTTCGGATATAACCGTTAATCGGACATGCATTTGAGTTTTCTCTTCCATTTTCATCCTGAGTCGGGACGTCGGTGGTTGATAGCCTTGAGGAAGAGGAACGTTCTCTACCGGTAATTTTGCTTCTTCATCTTCATGTTTTTCTTTTCCTTGTATTTCATGGTTATTGGCTTTTCTCGATTTTGCTTCGTTGTACTGGTTTTCTCGGTTATTGATTTCTACGCACAAGAGAAGAAGTTGTGTGCTTCATCCATTTTCATTCATGTCCGTAAATTCTAGCTTTGTCTATGGATTAAACATCATAATAACTTTATGTTGTTTTATGTGGTAATCGATTGATAAATTGATGAGTTTATCGTGGAGTTTTGATGAAAGTTTGAGTTTTTATTGGATATCTCTTAGCACTTTCTGTTGGGTTGTTTGAGATTGATTATTGGTTTGATGAATATGGATTTTTAAGGTGTTGAAACTCAAAAGAATGAACAAGGCTGAAAATCTCGGAAACAATCGACAATTGATGCTTGAATTTGTTGGACATGCAAAAATGATAGAGAAATTCATTATAGAAGCGTATTTTGTTATCTGATTGCTTTGTTCATAAAGTTGAAGGTTCATAATTTGCCTTTTGACACCCATAAAAACGAAATTGTAATTTTTTTAAGCAAATGAATAACATGAGGTTTTTCTATATAGCCAAGAAGTTGTTGGTAATATCATCCGTAGCGGAAGCGATTTAAGGATCTAGATCTATAAATTACACGTAATAAAATAACTAGATCTACATCTACAAGGGGTTGTAATCATACCTCTTGGATCTCAAAATCCAAGTTGAAGAACCGCAATAGGAAGATTGCAAGTAGATGTGAAGAGCACCACGATCTTCCGTGACGTGATCCAAGCAACTCCCGGTGGAAGGAAATTCTCGCCTTGAATCCTTCCGATATGCTACCCGAAAAACTCCAAGATTTTTCCCAACCCTCTTGGTCGAAATTTCTTCCTCCTCTCTAAGAGGTGGAACTCAAAATATTGTGTGCATTAAGGCTTGGAAGAACTCTCTTTATATGTAGAATAAAACTTAAATTTCCAAGATTTAATAATTAATACAAAATCAATTATAATAATCCTATTAAATAAAAGATAACTCCATAATATTCTAGAACAAATCTAGAATAATATTTATCTTTATTTCTTTCCATAAATATTTATCCAATAAATATCAGATGACACGTTTTTTAATACACAAAGAAAATAATTTCTTGTTCCATAATAATAAGGGGGCGAATTTACATAATTGACCTAGTCAATATTAATTTTGCCATTACACAATAATTGGGCCAAGATTATAGAAAATGTCTTTTCCACATATTTAATTATTTAGCCCAACTAATTTAATAGTCCACTAAATAATTAATTCACATATCGCTTTAATAAAGTCCAACAAGAACTAAATTAATATTATTAGGATTCGACGTCCGAGAATAGCTATGCTATATTGTGAGGCACGTCGGGACCATGGACTAATAATCGCTCCGATAAATCAAATAAATAATTATCTTACGAATGTAATAATTATATTCGATAAATCAATCACAGAATATGCCACCATAATCCCGTGATCGCACTCCTCCGACATATGAGATTATATTTATCTCCTCACGAGAACAATAATAAGCGCCCATTGATATAATCATTAAATATGGATTAATCCTCCATGAATCGCTCATTCTAAATTGGGAAGTTACCGCTAACCCTTTCTAGAACCTCTTATCCTTATTTACCATTAACCCCTAGTGATCAATTAATTCATACAACTCACCGTAGCTAATCAAAGGTAATATGAACTCCATGGATCGATCGCTTTCTAGGATTAACAAATAAGTGGAATCGTTTATCTCGTTGAAATAGTGTCCTAAACCCAATCGGGTTGGACCGGATCCACCGGGTCGGATCATCTCTACTATTTCTTTATATTTATACATATATTAAATGGTTTTTCTGTTGTCATATATATGTTCTTTTAAAGAACCAATTGTGAATTGTTATATGATAACGCCCTTAGTATTAGATCGTGATAGAGAAACCATGATAGGCGATTATGGTTGATGAGATCTCTAATCACTTTAATAAGTTTGATACTTAAATGTCTCAGTCGATGTACTATTAAACAGGGCATTGATAGTATAAACAGTACTAGCACGTATTAGATGTCTTCTGCCTTAAGCAAGCGTGGATAGATCTCGCTCTATCAAAGTGTAGAGACACTTGGACCGACGTGGACGTGTATTAGAATGCGACGTTAGATCGACCCACTTACACGGATAAGTGTCACACTATATGGCGGTTGTGTAATTATCCTTAAGACCGAGTCTTCATGGCATCACGGTGTGGATTGTCATGCTTTGACACTATTGAGGTTTCCCAGCCACGGGCGATCATCACGGGTAGTGATTGGGTATGACATCAAGCACGCGGAGTATACATGATCGGTCGTCCGGGAATCGCGTATCCTATGATTGGGATCGAATATCCGAAATGGCCTTCTTATAAGGAATGTCTTACTCTCGTGAATCTTTGCAAAGTGGGAGTAAACGAGTTACTTCGAGAGAGCATGATATCCGTGATTATAAGATACGGTCGTTGATGTTTTGACACTGACTAACGATTCGTATGGATATTATTACAAATGATAAGATTGTAATTTACACGGTAATCGTTTCACATGAAAGGTAGTAGTCATTGCATTTGACTCTTCCGATGATTGGGGTCACGGTGTGTTGCTGAGACGCTATCCCGTGATCGTTAGGCATGGCGGGCATTTTCATAATTTGCACTTTGTGTCTACGGCCAACATATTCGGAAGCCTATCGGGTCACACACATATGAACATCTAGTCGGATTAAAATGTGGTTATAAATGATAACCAAATAAGGAAAGTTTATCTCGAGACTATAAAGGTTATAAATGTAAATTAATATGGTGGTATTTATTTATTATGAATAAATTAAATACAAGATATTAATAATAATATTATATTAATTAAAGAATATTCCGGAAGCCAATTTGTTGGTCAAAGGGCGCCACATTGAAGTGTGTAAGATATACTGATTGTGCAAATTTAATTAATAGTATACCAAATATTAATATAAGATATTAATATATATATATATATATATATATATATATATATATATATATATATATATATATATATATCCATATATATATGGCGTGCTAAATCTATGTATGTGATTGACATACGTAAATGCCAATTGATCAAATTGATATATTTGATTTTTGGATATTAATAGATTTAATTGTGTAATATATATGTGATATATACACACACAGAAATTGATTTATTGTAATAAAATAAAGATAATAATATTAGATATTGACAATATCTTGAAATATTCAATATAAGTTATTGACAAAATCCTAGATTTATTTGATATAAGATATTATAATAAATGAGATAAATCAATCAATTATATTTTCCTTATTTTATTGGAAAATGTTTTCTTCCTCTCCACTCTGCTAAGAGGCGCCACTTCCATTATAAATAGGAGGTGGGTGTCAAGCTCTTTTGTACATCACAATTGCAAGAGCTCATAGTTCTTGTGTAAAATAGAGAGCATCTTTTAGAGAGTTGGAGAGGAAAAAATGCCGGTCTAAGAACCGAGTTTTCCAATAAAGAATCCATGATGGGATTCCAAGCGGTCGCTCAGGTGGACTAGCGGTGAGAGGCCGAACACTTGGCGGCTCTATGCAGAACTACTCTCCTTAGACGGTCAAAGCGTCGATCTTTTAGATCAACCAAGGTAACCACCGTCTTTAGCTTATTTGTTTATTGCTTAAACGAAGTCGATCTTGGATAAAAGGAAATCAAATTTTTGAATTCCGCTGCATTCCCGCGTAGATTTCCTAACAGTGGTATCAGAGAAAGCTTCGAGTTTAAGCAATAAGCATGTTAAATATGCGTAGTTAATTTTATCGTTTAAAACACATCAAGATGTATGATATGGAAGCAAACAAAAGGGGAAAGGTTCGACCTTTAATTGTCGAAAGTTACTGGCGGCTAAATATGGTAAATGTTATTACATTGGAATTAATGATTCCAAAGCATGGCTGCGGCAAAATCAAGGCACATATACGTGCTTTTTAGATCGGCGGCAAGAACAGTAAAGTTTTTGACCTTTATTTGATATTAAATGATATTAAACATACCATGCATAATTGCATATGATGCATTATGCGGTCAAAATTCTCCTATTTTGTTTTGTGTAATTTTATGATTTCATATGGTACATAGTAGCGTAGGTAATATCTCTTGTTGTTTAGTTGACGTCATACTGGCTAACCAAATTGCTCAAATAGTTGGCTCATCGGGACGCCACACTAAGATTAAAATAAGAATGGTCTTTCCAAACGAATATAGCGCTAGCCATTTTTGTAAAGCTTCAGCTTGCGCCACTTCCAAAATTTTGATTTTGGAAAGTGGTTGCGCTTAAGCCAAATTTGCTTTAGAAACTAAAGATCCCTTTGATTACGAATCAAAAGGAAAGGAACATAAGAGAAATAATTTTAATTTTGATTTATTTTGGAATAGTTCTAATTAATTAAAATTAAAAATTAAAATCGCTTAAAATTAATCGTTAATTTTATTTCGATTAAAATCATTTAATTAATTAAATGTTAATTAGTTAATTGATTGGATAAAATTATTTAATAGATTAAATGTTAATTGATTAATTAAGACGCAAGTAGTTAAATTTTAATTTTATCTTTTTCATAAGATTTTATTGTATGGATTAGATATAGTAGATATAATATGATTATATGGACTTTTATTGATCGCTGGAATCGATCGATAGGATAGATGTGAATGATTTAAATTTTCTGTTGGTTTTAAAATTGTCCTAGGTCGTTATGAAGAACGTGATCTAGTTTATTTTCTCTCGATTCATCCCATTCCTTAGCTCTCCCGTGTGCGGCGGGTGTATTTATTTTATTAGATAGAATTAAATGTAACAAGAATGGAAGCGAGAAGATGGAGACCAAAGAAAGACGAAAATAAAGATCTCATTGGAGAATGGAGCATTAAAGATCCTATTGGTGGTTGCATTTACCCTTAGATTGTGACCATTCCCGCGGTTTCAGCTCGGTTTGTATTCAAAACCGCACTCTAGGAAAAGTCCATGATCATACCGGTTACTTTACGCATTTATTTATTTTGTGCTTGTATTTATTTTATATGATACGATAGATGCATGACTAGGCACGATTTAGATAAATGTGTAGGATGTATGTTTATAGAGATAGACATATTAATGATGAGACCATAATTAAATTAATTAAGTGAATTAATTTACATAAATACTTTCACCTCAAAAGAATCAAGTTGAAATTGTCTCCCCATATTATAATGACGGTGAAGAGCCTTGTTCGATCCAACTCATCACCCAAAGCAGGGGTTGACCTACCTCGGTATATCGTCATTATCGAGATACGATCGTATGAGATCTCACGAATATCGGGGTTATGACTTGACTAAGAATTCTCTCGCCACCACCCAAAGCGGGGTCGTTTGGATTTTAGAGGCAAGGGTTTGACTACTTCATAAGATGAAAATTGTCAAAGAGTTGACTAGTCAAACAACAAGAGTCGATAAGATACGATTGACAAAGAGTTGTCTACCTATTATGCTATTTTCGCCCACCAAACAAAGCGGGTCGGGGTAGTTTAGTGGGATCTTGTCCACTAAAGAAATTAATAATTCTTGAAAGTCAATTGGAAGTAGTTGACTAGTGGGAGCAAAATCATAAACCAAAAGACCATTTTTGATTTTGCGTGTATAAACAACAACACTCATTTATTTTCATTTTTATGTTGTAGTTTTAGCAAACTTTTATATTTATGTTTTATTCTCGATTAGTAAAACCAAATTACGACTGTTACCTTTTGAGAAATGTTCTCAAATAGGGTTAAGTAATTTTAATCCTTTTAAAATAAGCAATGACACGAACAATCCCGTTATAGTAGTTAGAGACAAGGAGACTACATATTTGATGGAGTACTCCAAGACTTTAATTATTAATGAAAGCGGAAGCTCATGATATGATTAAATCATTTGAAATAAGTTTCAACGAATTACTCATATATTGGATACGATCCAAGATGATCATTCAGTCATACAATGACAATTAATTCAAACGTTGGATAAGAATGACCACGTCTAATTTTGGAAAGGTTGTTTTCAAAATTGTAAGATTTAAGTATCGACTTAATTCTATCATTGCTTAAAGGTTAATTAAATAGTCAATGTTTTGAATACGATTCAAAAGGATAAATAAACTATTTAATAAACATTAGATTTTCTTTATGAAAGGAAATCAAAGACAGCTCTTGTGATCTTTCTTAAGTCTTATGAAGACTACACTAAGAAACATTTTTCAAGTGCTTAAAAGGGTTGAAAAGGAAAGTTAGGGCATGTGCTTAAATAGAGAACTTATTGAAGTTTCTATTCTAGGCAAGTGAGTTGAGATAAATCTGTCTAAGTTCAAAGTCAACTCTAAGATATATGATATCTTACGAGTGTGATTAAATTAGAAAGGTTAATACAGATATGGAAGGTGAAGCAAACGTTGTAACACTTACCACATTCTGGATCTAGTAAACTGATAAGGGAACTAAATAAATGTTATTATGTTCCGGTTCTTATGAAGAACATACTTTTAGTTATTTGTTAGGATTTAGTATACATATTCAATTGTAAAGAATAAATGTTATTCCGATAAAGTTGAAAGGTCACTGAATCTAACATACTAGATAGATGTCACTATATAGTTGATATATGTGATGAGATCTCAACTAAACATTTGAATGGCTGTTATCCTTGATATTTGTAGTTGTTCTGCATATAGTCTCTCCGAAGAGGAAGCGTGTAATCAAACGTCATTCGATGATGTTGAACCATATGATTATGAATCATATAGGTAATACGTATCTTATCTAAAGATGACTAAAATACCTTTATATGAAAGGGGTTATAAAATCTTGAAAATTGTCTAAAGCCTAAACATACCGATGTTTGTTGGCTTATGACAATTAATGCTACAAATAATTGTTTGTTAATCTCTATGACTATTTTTAGAAATAGTTGAATGTACTTATTGAAGTACGACAATTCGGAAAGCCCGAAAAGTTCGAGCTAGTACGAATATGAGATTTATGAGCTACTTAGGAATTAATCTTCAATTGGATTGAAGTAATTAATACCTGAAGGGTGTTTCAGAAGTCGTCTGAAAAGGAATAAGATTCTCCCTTGAAGGATACCATCTTTGGGATACGCAATTAGATTGTGTTCCTAAAATGCAAACAACACTTTATATGATAAAAGTGTGACGCAAGCCATGCGAAGTATCCCTTACCCATTTCGGATAAAGCCTTTATACTTAACCGAGTTCCAAAGAATAAAGGTTGAATAAATTCCATACTAGCTATGGAAGATGATAATGTCGAATCTATCTTAACCGATGATTTGAAGTCATCATAGTAAAAGTCGAAAAGGCTTGGAGCCTAGTACGACGTGTGAGACTTTGTGTGGAATATCTTAGCAAGTATGCTAGATATTATTTACTTGTCCATGGAGCAAAATGTTTGTCTCCAAACATGTCAGTTTCTTAAAGAAGTGTTTCTTCCAAAAGAAACAGTGGGAGTGAATCGATCTCAAAAGAGTTTGAGAACCACAAAGATATATTCAACCATGGGAACATGAGCGGGCCGCCACATAACGATGAGGTGTAGAACATTGCTCAAAGTGCACACAAAAGTTCTCAGAAGTCCGTGGATAACCTCAAGCCCAAAAGGGCTACTGGTATTTTCATCTTGAAGAATGAATATCTCACGACTCATGAAGGAATGTTTGAAAGGCAAGATGAGAGATATGGCCAGGAGCCATAATATCTGAATTAGATTCCATCAGTGACAACCAGGTTGTGAACCTAGTATGTCTTACCTAGAGGGAATGTCCCTGAAAGGCTGAGCCCGGTTCTATTCAGACTATGCTTGTTATAACTTCGTATCATGGCTATATGATAGTGTTGATGACGTTGGGCAGAAAGCTCAATGTTGATAGACGATAACATGATATGTGAGCCCACGAGATCCATTTATGGACTCATACAAGTTTCTCTAGACGATTTCTTTGTTTGATAATCAAAGGAGTTTGATTGAGTCAAAAGAAGGATATGCCCATGTGCAAGATGGATAGTGGGAGTGTGTTACGATTTTTGAGTAAGGTATTAGATATCTCTCTTAGAAACATCAACCCATGTCACAGTCAATTAATGTTTGGTAGTTCAAGGTCTTTACGAAAGCACTTGGATTGGCAGTTCTTATTTTTGGAAATAAGAATCTATAGCGATAGATTTAACTGCTGTTAGATTATAGTTTACCTATATAGATGTGATGCTAAAAGAGTTTAGCATAGGTCGCGACAGGGGATACTGCTAGTCGGTGTTCTCGAGATCTATCTATATTAGGACATTGGTCCTAAGGATAAGGTGAAAGATGATGCTTATGGAAGGTTTCTTTTGTTACTGCGATAGGAACCATCATAAAAGTTATGTCAGATGTTCATACTTCATGAAGAGTCATGAGCGAGTATGAAAATGAATCTGGTGAATGTCGAGATTATCCTTAAACAAGTTAAGGATGGTTTCCTAGTTTATTGAAACTTGGAATTAAATAAACGTAGATATACAGACGTATATCCTGAGTCTTATGAAGGCGAGTGGGAGCTACGGTCTGGGTTGCAGTCACTTTGATTAAGTGATACAGTGAGCTGGAAATGTTCTTAGCGATGGGTCATCAGAATTCTACAACTAGGCCAAAACACAAGTAGTGCCTTTTGAGCGCAAATGAGCAAAGATACATGGATCTGTAAGGTTCATTATTGAACCTTGTATGGTTCTTCCACCTTTTCTATATAGGCGATATAGTAAGTGGATTCATTGCTTGAAGCAAGGACTGTGTACGGTTCTTCCACCTTCTACACTTTGAGCTTCGTGTGTGTGTTGTGTTGGCGGTTTCTTTGACTTGGTCATTTGGAACAAGATATGAAGATAGTCCGAGTCCCCACGGATAGCGATTCGTTTATGGCTAGGGCTGGTTGCGAGTATTGCATGAGATTATTGTGTTTCAACTTGGTCTTGTGTGTGCGAGTGATTGGTTTTAGGCCAAGTGGGAGATTGTTGAAATAGTGTCCTAAACCCAATCGGGTTGGACCGGATCCACCGGTCGGATCATCTCTACTATTTCTTTATGTTTATACATATATTAAATGGCTTTTCAAGTTGTCATATATATGTTCTTTTAAAGAACCAATTGTGAATTGTTATATGATAACGCCCTTAGTATTAGATCGTGATAGAGAAACCATGATAAAGCGATTATGGTTGATGAGATCTCTAATCACTTTAATAAGTTTGATACTTAAATGTCTCTAGTCGATGTACTATTAAACAGGCATTGATAGTATAAACAGATCAGCACGTATTAGATGTCTTCGCCTTTAAGGCGGGATAGATCTCGTCTATCAAAGTGTAGAGACACTTGGACCGTGCGTGGACGTGTATTGAGAATGCGACGTTAGGATCGACCCACTTACACGGATAAGTGTCACACTATATGGCGGTTGTGTAATTATCCTTAAGACCGAGTCTTCATGGCATCACGGTGTGGATTGTCATGCTTTGACACTATTGAGGTTTCCAGCCACGGGCGATCATGCGGTAGTGATTGGGTATGACATCAAGCATCGCGGAGTATACATGATTGGTCGTCCGGGAATCGCGTATCCTATGATTGGGATCGAATATCCGAAATGGCCTTCTTATAAGGAATGTCTTACTCGTGAATCTTTGCAAAGTGGGAGTAAACGAGTTACTTCGAAAGAGCATGATATCCGTGATTATAAGATACGGTCGTTGATGTTTTGACACTCGACTAACGATCGTATGGATATTATTACAAATGATAAGATTGTAATTTACACGGTAATCGCTTTTACATGAAAGGTAGTAGTCATTGCATTTGACTCTTCCGATGATTGGGGTCACGGTGTGTTGCTTTGACGCTATCCCGTGGACGGGTCTGCTTTCCGTCGGGTAGTTTGGAAGGAAGACTTGGGCGTGGGATATCCGCCTCTTCGTGGAGCTCCGATCAATGAGTTTATCGCCGGACGGACGGTGGCGTTTATCGATGTTGGTGATGAGCTCGCGGTGGTAATATGAGAACAATAAATACGAGAGAGAGAGAAACAATCTTGATAGAAATAAATGCACAAAAGTTGTTCTATATCTTCATTAATGTCATAGTGGGGGTATTTATAGGGAAAGGATAAAGCTCTAAAAGACTACTCGTGCTAGCGGCGCCGATGCCCGACAGATGGCAGTTGGCCCCGCGTTCTATCTAAGCTTATGAACTTTCCATTAACTGAGAGTTTCTCATAGGAATGGGCCCGCAGTGCTGCGGGGCGGCCCCCTTATGCTTATGATGATGGCGGGATGGCCAAGAAGTTGGCGACGCCGCCGCTTATGCTCGTGGAAAGAGTTTGACTTATGTCCTCGCACGAGTTGACCGGGGATAATGGGACCGTGTCGTTCCGTATCATCAATGGCCCCTACCTGCGGCGGAAATTTGTTGCGCGTAGAGTAGTATACTGGTCGAGGAGTCTCCGTTGTCGAACACTCTTGGAAGACAAAAGTTGAGCGGACTCAGGATTAGGGATACAAACTCGTAGAGCCTCATCAAAACCTTTCTTAAGAAAAACCCAGTGGGAAAAAATCTTAAGCAAGGGAAAAGAGTACTCTCTGCTTGTATCGTAAATCTCAAGACCGCTCCTTCGAGGCGGCGGGGTTGCGACATGAAGTTTTCCAATAGCAATTTAGTATAAACGTGAGAGCTTTTCACTCTTGAGGTCCCCATACATCACCGTGAAATTAAGGTGAAAGGTGTTGATGGGAAGTGATGTAATTTAGTATACACAGATTTGGTGAGTTTGGCAAATTGACAAATATCACATTGAAGATCATTAAGATTACATCCTTTAAACAATTCTCGAATTAAAGACTTTAAATAACCAAAACTTGGATGTCCTAGTCTATAATGCCATAACATGATATTGTCTAGGTTTTGAGTGCAGTCGCCGAGGCATTCAGTCTTCATCTTCCTGCCTTCAAAGAGGTTGATCACAAACATCTGGAAAGGTGGTTTAGCTTGACCAATCACTTCCTGATGACGTGGTCAAGTTAAATTAATAACTCGATGCCTACTATCCCACTAGCAAGAGAACTAGGTTCAATTGTAGTATGACCCAGATAGAGTCGAGGTCGATCCCACAGAGACTCGGCACAAATAAAACACAACTTTATCCTATTAGAACTAAATTGAAAGCGGCGGTCTACGACCAACTAAATGCATAAAATAGTGACAACCACAAGACACAAAAGATCACAGAGACAAACTAAAGACTACTAAAACACGGATAATACGCTTTGATATTATCTAGACAAATAGTATTGATTACGCTAGTAGATTTTAACTTCCCCATGTGAATTAGGATGATAACGAGACAAAACAAACGTTAAAGATTAATTATTATGACTACGGAGTCATCCCCAAGGTAGATTTAGTTCCAATTAGGCCTCTAAATCATCGTGCCTCCATTACGTGACTTCGCTTTTTAATGCCTCCATCTCATATAACTTCGCACAATTACGAGACTAGGGATGCCGGTATAAACCGTAACCTCATCTAAGCAACATTCCTAGGGTAAGGCGTACTTTCTTAGATGCCGATTCAATCTATATCCTAAGTAACAATCACTTTTTAGGTTTCATGTTAAATTATGATGACGAATAACTAAGTTGATCAGGTTTAATTACTCGCTTTAATTCCAATTCGAGAGAATCGACGTGAGTCGGCCGATCATGATATTGCCCTACAAATTGCCAGGCTCGGTCGATCGAACGACAAAGACTCGGGCGACCGAGTGACACGTCTAGGTCGACCGAACACGCCTCGTGTCGGAACAAATCATGATTACTTCTTAACGCTTCTAACCTAAACACATGGGTTCGTAAATAGATCTACATCACGCAATCAATACAAATAAAATTACTCCATAATAAAATACAACAGATCTACGAATAAAGATTGCATAATTGAATAGTCATACCTCAAGACGAGAGAGACTCCCACTCTTTAATGCGCTCCTAATCGGAGAATCCGACGAATCCACAATGAACGAACATAAAGAAAATAAAACTTAAAAACTAAAATTGTATGAATTGTTTTGTGTTGTAGTGGTGTGTGTTCTCACTTTAGTCACGCTTATATAGGAGTTGAAGCCGACATAGGGAGAATCCAAAAGATTGACATGCATTTATCACATTAGGCTCGGGTGACCGAACCTACACGCTGGGTCGATCAATGGCATGGCTCGAGCCGACCGAGCCTCCTCTTTACGCGCTTTCACACTCGGTTCGTCCTGACTTGTTCCCCACTCCATGCTTTTGAATTGATCTGATTTATCTTTTCTTTAATGCTCCGATTTTCTTCTCTTTATCTTGAGATCTCCGATTGTATGATAATTATCTTCCCGATTTATCATGATCTCAAAAATCGACATTTATCACACAATTAATTGCTCTTTTATAATAAAAATAGCTAAATACCAATTATCATATTAATAATCACTTATCATTAAATAATAAATATAAACACGTGATTAAACATGAAATATATATTATTAACTCCGATTTAAGGTTAGAATTGATGACATAAACATGTATATTTTAATCACATCATCAAAATGCCCTACTTAAACTTTGCTTCATTCCAACAAAGCATTAACAAGTTATTCCCAAGACAACATTTTCTCGGGTCAACTCATACTTACACAAGAAACCCGAGTCAACTCATACCAGTCATGCTCATAAGATAAGCATTATTCACTACTCGCTATGAATCGAAGTGATTGTGTGCATGTGCATTGGTTTTATATAAATGTAGCAAGATTAGAGTTTATGCAGACTTCATATCTAAATTCACCAACATCAGCATTCATACTTCTTATGCCTCTCAATTGTTAAAGCACTAGAACAATAAGCAAGAGCGTATCTATAGGGTTTTTGGACTTGGAGACCGAGTACTACTCAAAGCCTCTGAATTTTCGAAAAATTTGTTTCAATTTTTTGCATATTTTTCGAATACTACTAACCTCAAGGAATAAAACTTTTCATAGAGTATCCCCCTATCTTAGATTAAGCATAGCATCGAATATTACCACAAGCGCGGGGCTACTTTGGTAATGTTACTACAAGCCCAGTGTTTTAATACATTCTCAAAACACAGGTACGTCCCAAGCTTATTACTCCGCTTTTGTTTGGCTAGAAGATCAGAATACATCAGTCGACAAATGTCGACACTCGGGTCCTCATAACCAATTATCTACGCAAAGGTACACATACTTCTTTCAATTATTATAACTCATACGGTACTAAGCGATTCATATATTGAGTTATTGAACAACACCTAACTACTTGCAATTGTTGGCATGAATATCCTTAAGTCTACTAACACTTTATCGCAAAAGTATAATATGACCACGTACTCACACAACTTGGTTCATTTCTATTAATTCTAAGTATAAGAACTTTACAAGTTTAAGGGTGCGAGTTAAACAACTTGGCATTTATCCATAAAATTTTTAAATTTGGCTCAATATTGTCTCGATATTCCGCTCCTTGACTTTTCAACATATATAGCACAATATATAGCTAAGTCCCCGCCCCACTTAAACATGGCATTGTCCTCAATGACAAAAATAAATGAGTTCAAGATGAAAGACTTAGCTCTGGAAACGGCTCCCAAGTAAAGGAACAATATCGGAGTAATCATCGGCACAGCGTGGAGAGACAGACACATCCTGTATAAGCAGACAAGCTCCACGAAATCGTCAAATACCATGTCTATGGAAGTGATAAAATAATGTGGCAGTAATTAGATATAGATATCTAAAAACAGTTCAAGCCACTTTTATTTTATACTGCCATGGACAAGACCAAAAGGGATTTAAACCTAGATAAAAACTCACATGACGGCTATCAAGGAAAAAACCTCGTTTATTCCGAACTTAGACTCGGAGCATGGCGAGATGAAAAAAACCGTGATAGGCGCATGCTACTTTATTAAAAAGAAAAACCAAAAAGGATAGTTATAGGTAGTAGTTCTAAGTTTATAGTCGCTAGCTCGACTCAGCTCAAGATGGTTTATTCATAGACAGGGTCATCGAGGTACAAAACTTCCTCCTCAGCCGCAGGCGGAAGCCCGTGATAATGCTTAATACGATGTCCATTAACCACAAATCTGGACTCGTCTTTGAAATTGAATAGCTCCACCGCTCCAGAAGGAAAGACTCGTTGTACTTGAAATGGGCCACACCATCTTGATTTCAGCTTACCCGGGAAGAGTCTTAAGCGCGAATTGTATAAGAGAACTAGATCACCCTCTTGAAAGGTCCTATCCAGAATCTTTTTGTCATGGAACTTCTTCAAGGCGCTCCTTGAAAATCTTGGCATTCTCGTATGCCTCTAAACGAAACTCCTCCAAAGAGTTAATTCTAACATCCTTTTCTCACCGGCCAACGCCTCATCAAAATTTAGCATCCTTGTTGCCCACATGGCCCGGTGCTCCAGCCTACCAGGTAGATGACATGCCTTTCCAAAAACAATCCTATATGGTGACATTCCAATCGAGGTTTTATATGCGATCCTATAAGCCCATAAAGCGTCGTCTAAACGTAACGACCAATCCTTCCTAGTCGTATTAACGCTTTTCTCCAGATACGCTTTATCTCTCGATTGGTGACTTCTACCGCCCACTAGTCCTGGGGTGATATGTCGATGCTAGCTTATGTCGAACCCCATACTTAATCATCACCCGCTCAAACGGTTTATTACAAAAATGACTACCATTGTCGCTATAATTGCCCTTGGCGTCCCAAACCTTGTAAAATGTTCTTCTTCAAGAATCTAACCACAACCCTAGCATCGTTAGTAGGGGACGAAATGGCCTCAACCCATTTGGATACATAATCTACAACAACTAAGATATATCGGTTAGATAATGATGAAGTGAAGGGTCCAACAAAATCTATTCCCCAAACGTCAAAAGCTCCACTTCCGTGGATGCTCTTGAGTGGCATCTCATTCCTCCTTGAAATATTACTGTCATTTGACAAGCATGACATGCCTTTGCATATTGGTGTGCATCCTTAAACAATGTCGGCCAATAAAAACCGCATTGGAGGACCTTAGCCATGTTTTTTCTCCCCGTAGTGTCCTCCAACTTCATAGAGTGACAATGCTTCAGGATATCATTATACTCTTCTTCGGGCACACACCTTCCGAAAAATATTATCGATCCTAGCTTAAACAAGTACGGCTCATCCCAATAGTAGTGTCTAATATCTTTAAAGAATTTTTTCCTTTCTTGGGCAAAGAGATTCGATGGCGGTACTTTATGGAGAGATAATTGACAAACAAACTAAACCATGGTCGCTTCTTCTCCTTCACAACCTCAATTCGCGAAGAAGGCTGCAAAGACAATCATCATGTCCCCGACGGTGGTGATGGAGAAAAGTTGTTCATCGAAAAGATTCTCCTATCTCGGGTAATTCCTCACCATCCTCTAATTGTAAGCGCGATAGATGATCGGCCACCACGTTCTCACTTCCTTCTTATCTCTCGATTTCTACGTCAAATTCTTGCAAAGTAGTAGAATCCATCTCAACATCTCGGCTTTGAATCTTGCTTTGCTAGGAGATACTTAAGAGCCGCATGGTCGATCCACACATTGTGACTTTAGATCCCACTAAGTAGGATCTAAACTTGTCAAAGGCAAAGATAACGGCCGAAGTTCCTTCTCCGTTGTGGCGTAATTTCTTTGGGCAACATTCAAAGTCCGGCTTGCATAATAAATGTGCCTAAAAATCTTATCTTTTCTTTGACCCAAAGCGGCGCCAACAAAGTGTCACTTGCATCACACATCGCTTCAAACGGAAGATCCCAATCGGTGCGCACTGAACGGGTGCGAAAGATCGATCTACTTTTTATTTCGTTGAAGGCTTTTATGCACTCATTTGAAAACACGAATGGCACATCCTTGGCCAATAATTCGGTAAGAGGTCTAGAGACCAAGGAAAAATCCTTGATAAACCTACGATAAAATCCAGCGTGGCCTAAAAAACCTCGCAAAGTTTTAAGATTAGTAGGTGGAGGTAATTTCTCGATCACCTCGACTTTGGCTCTATCCACCTCTATACCGTTCTTTGATATGCGGTGGCCTAGTACTATACCTTCCGTAACCATCAAATGACATTTCTCCCAGTTAAGCACAAGATTAGTCTCTTCACATCTCTTCAATACTCGTGCTAGATGTGTGAGACATGAATCAAATCGCCTCCAAATACGGAGAAATCATCCATAAAGATTTCCAAGAAATCTTCCACCATGTCCGCAAACAATGACATCATACACCGTTGAAATGTTGCGGGCGTTGCATAATCCAAATGGCATTCGATTATAAGCAAATGTCCCATATGGGCAGGTAAACGTTGTTTTCTCACGATCTTCGGGCGAGATATGGATTTGATAGTATCCCGAATACCCGTCAAGAAAACAATAGAAAGCATGCCCGCTCAATCTCTCGAGCATTTGATCGATGAAGGGAAGAGGAAAATGGTCCTTACGAGTGGCATCGTTTAGTTTCTAAAGTCTATGCATACTCGATGACCGGTGATTAGCCTCACAGAATTAACTCATTCAACTCATTGGCTTGCACCGTCAATCCTCCTTTCTTGGGAACTACGTGGATAGGGCTTACCCATTCGCTATCGGAATTGGAAATATAATTCCCATTTCTAGCATTTTATAACCTCATCCCTAACCACTTCCTTTAATTGTGGGGTTAAACGCCTCTGAGGTTGTGCAACCGCTTTCTTTTCAGGGTCCACGGAGATCTTGTGCATACATACGCTAGGGCTAATGCCCTTAACGTCAGCTATGGTCCATCCAAATGCTCCGCGGTACTTGACGGACCTTTTCTAGGCTATACAGATCCTAACCGGCAGTGTACCGGGTCAAATCGTAGTGCTAGTATGATGAGTCAGGTGTCGAATCCTCAGGGAACTTGGTAATTTATTTTACGTGTGGTTAAACACCAAAGAGCTATTATTAACTCGATCTAAATCGCAATTTTATCACACAGATCACTACTATTCTAGTTAACACAAAATAAATACGTAATTTAATAGTTATTCTAATATAATATATATAGATATATAAATATATATAGATGTACATAAATTGCAAAATATATATATAGATATAAATATATAGGTACCAAGATATTAATAGATAATTTTAGAGAACTGACCAAAACTTATATAATTGGTTTATACGATCTTTTCGATTAATTGAAATGTGTTCGATCTATCCTTTTATTTTAGGTCCAATTGAGTAAATGAAACGGTGCACTCTGAGGTAAACAATTCCTCCTCACACGAGTGTATGAAATTGTCATATGTCCATTGTCATCGACCCAAGATCCACAATCATTACGGTAAACTAATTAATCTAAACAGTCCCGAGTACAAATCTACCTTTAGATAAAAGGAGTCATTCCGTTCAATCAAGCGGTCAATTTTACTTTAAAGGCTCCGGTTGTCAAAGCCGGACGATTCAACTTTCGGTTTAAGTTTCAATTAAGCGATGATTTAACATTATTACGATCTCGAGTACAAATTATAATAAAATTCATTTCTCCCAAAACAAATTTACCCCGGTTAGAAATCGGATTCCGTTATCACGTTGTTCACACGGCCAATTTTACCCTCCGGTTTTCTATCTTTTATTTCATATCCTCGACTACGAGGCGTTAATTCATAATTAGATTATGAATTCCTCGAGATCTATTAAATATGTCAATACGAATATGATCAAAATAGAAAAAGATTCAATTAACTCAATTTTAGTCATTTTAACTTAACAACATTTCTTTAACGAAAAGATCGAAATAAAACCGATTACATAGTTTTGGCGATATTATATTTAGCCTAAAAACATTATAACAACGAAAAATACAAAAACAAACATAAATACTTAAGAAAAGTTACCCGAATACGGCGGTTGATTCGAAATCGTATCTTCCGGACATTACAACTTCTTTAGCAAAACCGACTTCCGAGATTTTCTCGAGCATTACAACGATACTAAAACTATATTATTACGGCGTAAGGCCTTATTTACTACTACTACTAAAAAAGAAAAGAAGAAGGAGATATATATATATATATAGATCATTATATATATATATTTTTGGTACATCTCAACGCCTTTTGCAAATGAGCTCCTTATATAGAAAAAAAAACTTCCAAGGCCGGACCGGTCCGGTATTAGGCGGATCGGTCCGGACTAATGATGATCCCCACTAACTTGATCATTCCAGCATATGCGTAGGAGATATTATTTTTATATATAATTATTAAACTTCTAAAATTCATATCTCGAGTTCTGGACCTCCAAAATTGCAAACGAAATGCCAAAATTAAGATCTCGAGAAACTCTACAACTTTCATGAAGGACTCTTCTCCAGATAACGCTTTTTGATGACCTCGTGTTCCTTGAAGCTTTTACGGGATTTTTCTTAATCCAAGTCGATTAGCCACTTGATCACTTTGTTTAAGTTCTAGACCTCCAATCTTCATAATTTAAATTGCATTGGAACACTCTCGGAAAAATCTACAACTTTTGTGAAGAACACTTTTTCTGAAAATATCATTTTGATGAGCCATTCGTTTGTCGAAGATATTTACTCTATTATTACTTATCCAGATTGATTGGCTCTTGTCACTTAAAATTATTCAATTGACCATTTAAACTTGTGGCACTTTCTAAATCATTCCGGAGATATGATTAAACTTCAATATGTTGATTCTCGGGTCTTGGTTTATAAATCTGCAATAAAACATCACAAATACCTAACGTAAATCGACACGTACACTCCGATTTACTAAAATCGGTACAAAATTACAATTTTTTATTATTATTATTACTAAACACTCTAAATTATAAAGACTAACACTTTATACCATAATTTCATATATTTTATATAGAATTCGTTGATAAAACATAATAATATAACGTATTTTTAATCATATAAAAATAATACATCAATTACTCCCACTTAGCTTTTGATCGTCCCTGAGCAAAAATAAGCGATAATAAAAGATAGTATAATTTTTCAGATTATAATATACTTTGTCAATATTATAAATATATTATCTATCTTAATTTAAAATCTTAAGAGGGAATGAAAGAGTATATAAGCGAAATAACTTAAACATTAAATATTATTTAGATGAAATTATATATGTAATACTTAAGAAGTATAAATAAAATATCGAATTATTTTTAATCGCAACTATTATGAAATTGCGGAATCGGAAATTTCAGTAAAGTAATTGAAAAAAATGGCTTATAGAGTTTAGGTTCAAGATGTTGGTTAATCGGAAAAAAAATCAAAAAGAGAAAGAGGCAAGTCGTACGTACCTACATCTTCATATTTTTGAAAAAAACATATTCTTAGCATCTTTTTTCAGATTTTCTCTCTTTTTTTTTTTTTTTTTTTTTTTTTAGAGATTAAGAACTAAAAGCGTGAGTGTGTGTAGAAAATCAAACTTACAGGCATTGCTTCATCAAGATTGATCGAGTACTACTCTTTCGATCGAAAATTACAAGTCCGGTTTCCTTAAACTTGTAATAATTCACGAGATCTTATGATTCAACTTTTCCTCTTTCATTTTATCTTGTGCCTTCATTCCCAATGAATAGGACATTTCGTGATAATACCCTAAATTGGACTACTATCATCGAGCAATCGGGAGCTTAATTACCTCATAGTGGTATAGGACATTTAAATGATAATACCTACTCACTCCAATCATTGGTAGCTACATCCGATTTGTTCTTTTTATTTTTAAGTTGTTAATCACGAGATAAGGAAGATACGATATTTGATTAATTCATGTAAATATGGTGCTTCGTTCTTAATTAATATATCCGAACTTATTACCAAAATCGGCTATGTTGCAAGTGTCATGAGGTAAGATCGAATATACTACTACTTATCTAATTTTTCCAATCTCAGCATATACCAAAATTTAGCTTTTACGTCACCATCTCTTTTTATAAATGCGTACAAACTTACGGTATTTCAAGGAAATGTAGACCAAAATAGCTAAAGCTCGGTTATTTAATCACAATTGACAATTTGAGTGAGGTCTTGATCACTCTAATCAAAATGAGAGAGTAGGTTATTTGGCTATAGTTATATTTTTGTGGTGCCAAAAATCAATAAACTTAATCCAATTCCAAATTCATAATTAAGTATTGAAAATGATTCTAAAAATTTTACTTATAAATATCAATCATACTTATATAATTTTATAAAAACAATATCTAATATTAATTACTCCTATTATATAAACTTAAAATCTTCTTAAAATCTAAATTAGACATATAATATAATTAATTTTTTTTTTTTTTTTTTTTTTTTTTTTTTAAAAATTTTAATGAATTTTCTAACCTAACTCTACTCCCCACTTACGAAGTGGCATCGTCGATGTTCAATAAGTAGTAAAGAAGTAGGTTCGAAAATAAAATTAAAATTATCTATCAACGTTATTTTTCCGATTTTATTTTAGCGTATACTAATTATATCATTAAATAAAAACAAACAACAAAAAAAACTAAGACATATATATATTAAACAAGATACCTTAGTACAAACTTAACTAAAGAACTTCAAACTTAACTTAATTTAACTTATTAAAACTTAAATATTACTAACAAACCACTAACAACTCTCTAGATAGTAGGCGAACAACCCGGTGTATCAACCGGTAGCAATCAAACCGACTATCTCTGAGCGGAAAAATTTCATCCGTCTCCAAACTCTTCTACTCCATTCGGAAGAATACACAAGCGTGATATCATCCATGAATTAGGCATAGGCTTTCCCTACTACCTCTCGTGATCGCAAACTCCAACACTTTGTCCTTTGAATCAATATACCCCAATCAACAAATACACGAATGCCAAAGCAAAAAGTAGAAGCATTTCATTCTCGATTAAACTTCCAAAATCCCAAAGGGATAAACTCGAGAATTTATAAAATGCTTCCACGCCTTTAGATGTGGAAGTAAAGCTCGTGTTGACATGTCGTGATTTGTATCAAAAAGCGAGAAGCAGACATTGGAATGACTCGTGTACTTTATTCAAATGATTATAGGGATTTTGTAGTCCCCATTGCATTTCAAAATGTGGCATCGTGGCGGTGGAATTTCAAAGATTTGATTGATAACAGATGAAGAGAAGAGAAACGACCACTCCTCTTACTAGAACAATCTGAGTGATATCGATCATAGATGTCGTCATAAGCGCAGAATAAAATTCTCGCACTATCGAGACATTTACCCGTCCTCTCGGTTATCTTGACAAATTTTTTCCAACCAAAACTTCGAATGATAGTTTTTCCCCATTGATCAAGCTTATCTAAATTTAAACCTTTTTCCAATAGGATTGGAGAATTTGCAAAACGATTATGTAAAATGATATTCTCATTAGAAGCTTGAGATTCCGGATGATCCGGTGTATGAGGCTCGTAAGAATTAACCGATGGTGAAGAGTGGTTCGACATTTTTAAAACTTGATAAAAAGTGAAAGAAATACAGTTTAAGTTAGATAGACAGTGAAAGAATGAGCATTTGTTGCTCCAGCCCTTACTTCTATAAATAGATGGTAAAATTGTACATACGTGGCTGCATTAGACAGACTCTAAAATGACTCAGCCTTCTGTTCTTCACGGCCCGGTCCGGAAATATGCCGGCTCGGTCCGGCCTCATCTTACTTTTACGAGGGCGGTGGTGAAAGACAACTTGTGTTTTGTTTTTTACTTCACGGGTGTAACAAGGCTTCCACTTGCCTTGAAGATATTTTGATAAGCGTTGAATTAATTCATCCACCTTGATACGGACGGATAAAATGACACATTAGTTATATTTTGAAAACGACTCAATAATGATACAAAATTATTTTTGTGATTTTTATAGTTTATAAAAACTAAACGATCTAGAATGCAAACCAAATTTTGATAAAAACGATTGTAAAACTAAACGAAAAATAAAAACCAACCAATATCTAAATGACAAATGTCGAATAAAAAGTGCAATAAAAATGTGTAGTAAACATGTTTAATCAATCATTAAAATTCAATCTTCATCATAATCTTCCTCCGGATCAACTTGAAAACTCGAACTTGGAAACGACTGAGAAGCTGATGGATGAGCTGAAGTCGTGGTCCTGACTGAACTATCAAGACCCATCGAACTCATGCCAGACGTGACATGTGCATACTCAGTGAATCCTCCCCAACTCGACATCGCTGGTCTCTGAACACCTGTCGAAAATACACCTGCCCCACTAGATTGGCTTCCAAAAGGATATGACGATGGATGAAAGCTCGACTGTGGTGGAATAGGTGTTTCCCACTGTGGTAAGGTATATGGATCAGACTGACAAGGTGGATAGGCAGGATCATCAAAAGTAGGATTACGAAGCAACTGCTCGTTCCTTCTTAAACCTCTACGAATATCATCACACCACTGCCTAGTACTCTCAGCGAATAAAGCCACATTGGCTTGACCACGCGCAAACATCATCACTAAAGATTGAAACATGTCATATGTGATAGTGTTGGAGAGAGGAGTTTGTTGAGGTGACTAGAAAAAGATGGAAAAGAAGAAGATGTAAAATCGTGGAGTGGCCGAGTTTGGCGTCTTCTAAGCAAAAAAAGCTAATACTACCATCCGGAAGACTAGTCAAACTAGGTCCAATCAGATTTCCATCGGCCGAGATAACTTGTCATTAGGCGGGAATGGTACTCCCAACCTCGACACATAAATCGAGAGATAAAACAAGGGAAGTAAAGATGACTCCTGAGTGCAGCGATGACAATACTCTCAAAAATCCTCTTAAACATGACCTTTCCAACATCCACTCTAACATCATTTACCATAGCCCAAGCGATACATACATCTTCCTTTCCAAAAGCGGTATGTTTACTAGAAGGATAGAGATTATGGCTAATAAATCTTTTAATTGCCCTTAAACCTCTAAAATTCCCGTAATTAAACCGATTTTCAACCCACACCGCGGTCGGGTCAAAAAGCAGTCTGGGCTCTCGAGGCGATCTGCTCAAAACTAGCGAGGATCATCTAAATTATAGACTACCTGTAATCCTCCTCATCGGGAAAAACCTCAACTCCTAAAATTGCATTAATGACGGCGGGGTTAAAAGAATATTTACGGCTCGTAAAGTGCAGTTTCATTGAGTAAAAAATTGTTCTTCGACATAGTAGATAAAACCGAATAAAACTCAACTACTATAGTCGTGTTAATCTCACCTTCCATACATTTTAAATCTCAACCACCGGCGCCTTAAAAGATATTTTTGACTTCATCACCTAAGTCATCCAAGTCTAATCCTTTTCAACGAACATCACACTTACTATAAATTTTTGTATCGCTTTCTTAGCCTCGGGTGATGCGGTTCTTTCAAAACTTCTTGCTTCCTCCTCGGGTGATAAAATTCACGTACCTCTGACGGGGAGTTGAAATTGGAATTTTTGATTTTCTCTTTTTAGAGACTCTAGTACTCGACTCAGCCATTCTACGATATTGGTAATGCCAATCAACAACAAAAACAACAACAAAAACAGCAAAAAATTAATAATGTCACAACACACTCAAAAATCAAAATAGTTGAAATTAATCTAAAAAATTACGAAATTAACAACTAAATAAACTAGATTATACCTTATAGTGTAAAAAACGTTGAAAAGTAGGCCGGAAAAGTGTTAAAGTCGCCGGAATGAATGGAGCTTGTTCTTGACCCTTTTTGAATTTTCCACTTTGTTTTGAAGAGAGGAGATAGAATGATGAAGATATCAAGTAGTGGTGTAGTGTGAGATGAATTTTTGTGGAAAAAAAAAAAAAAAAAAAAAAAAAGAGTGGTGGGGTTTGGTGTGTGGGCGCGTTGTAAAGAAAATTAGGGAAGAAGAAGAAGAAAAGAAGGGTCCCCGTCTTTTTTTATGTTTTCAGACCCCGGACCGGTCCGGTATTAGGGCCGGATCGGTCCGTGAACAAATTTTTCTGTTTTTCGATTTTTTTCATGATTTTTGAATAAAACTTATACAAATTCTAATAAAACTTAATTAAAGTCTTAAAAATAAGTTTATAAAATTTTCTTAAAATAAAACTTGAAGGAACTTTTATAATTTTATAACAATTTATAAAAATTTAATAAAATCCTTATAACACTTTAATAAAAAGCTTATAAAAATTTAATAAATTTATATCAACTCTTATAAAACATCTAAAAAAAAACTTTTATAAAACTTTTATAAAACTCCTCAAATTTTATAAAGATCCAATTTTATGAAATTCTCGAAGTTATCACGAAAATTTTATAAAATAAAATAAAATAAAAGACTCAAACTTAAGGGTTTCACGATTCTTGATTTCTAAATCTTCCAAAGTTACGATATAACGCTCGATCAACCTAACTCCTAAAAACGAGGCATTTGAATTATCTCTCGGAATTCCATCGGGATTTTGGATAACCACCTGTCGTTCCTTCCTAACAATATTCAAACACTCATCACAGGATTTGGTTGTGTTTTTCCCACAGCGTCCAACATGTTCACTTTTTCCACAGATTCTGCATCTCATTAGAAACTTTGCCCTTCTTTTTATCGCACTTCTTGATGTTCCATTACATACTTCTCTTAATCTAATCTCTCTCAACAATTTCTTGTTTTGTTCAAAAACTAAAACTTCATAAGCCAAAACGCGACATCTTTATCAAGGCCTAATTTCAAAAGTAAAATAAAAACTCCTATTCTATCTAAAAAAGACATCCAGTTCTTTTACGTCTATCCGGTAAAAGACGAAAAGAGTTTAAACATAATTAAAATTACAGAAAAGTAGAGTAAAGATAGATAGCACCTGGTATTTGGCTGATTCCAGTTTCTCTGCTTTTGATTTTTTTTTTTTTTTTTTTTTTTTTTACGCTTTTTCAATTTGTCGGGGATCAATCGGTAGCATTATTTCTTCTTTTTTGGTGGGATTCCTTCTCCTCCACAAATAACTTTACTCTGTGGCCATTGGCTATAAAAGTTGTATTTCCATCAGTTAGTCCAATGACTCAGTTTTGTAAACCCGTGTTACTTTAAATGGACTGTCCCATCTTGATTTAAGCTTACACGAAACAACTTTAAACGTGAATTGTACAAAAGCACTCGATCACCTACATGGAACTCACGCTTAAAGATTCTCTTATCATGGAAAGACTTCGTGCGTTCTTGTAGATTCGGCGTTTTCATAAGAATCGAGGCGAAATTCTTCTAGTTACATCAATTGAAGCAATCTATGATCACCGGCAGACCTTAGGATCGAAATTTAGAAATCTAATAGCCCGAAGGCTCGGTGTTCTAACTCAACCTGGAGATGACAAGACTTACCAAAGACTAGCTTATAGGAGAACAACCTATTGGTGTTTTAAAAGGCGCATTAGATGCCATATATGCGCATCATCTAATTTAATTGCCCGATTTTTACGATTTGAATCAACTGTTTTTCCACGATTCTTTTGATTTCTCTATTTGACACCTCTGCGACCACCGGTTTGCGGATGATAGGCGTTCTGGTTTATGTGTTACACCATATTCTCAATTAACTTAGTAAATGGTCTATTACAAAAGTGTGAACCTCTATCGCTAATGATTGCCCTCGGAATGCCATATCTAGTGAATATGTTCTTTTTAAGGAATCGTATGACAACCTTGGTATCATTAGTGGGAAGAGCTTGACTTTCTACCCATTTTGAAACATAATCTACCATTACAAGAATAAATCTTTTTCAAAGCGATATAGGAAAAGGTCCCATGAAATCTATACCCCAAACATCAAATAACTCACATTCTAAAATAGGTTGCATAGGCATTTCATGTTTTTTAGATACATTTCCCCATTTTTGACAAGATTCACAAGATTTAACATATTTATAAGCATCTTTATATAATGTAGGCCAATAAAAACCACATTGTAAAACTTTAAAAGCAGTTTTCCATCCTCCATGATGTCCTCCTGCCTCACGATCATGACAAAATGATAAAATACTTAAAATTTCATTATCAGGCACACATTTTCTGATTATCCCATCCGAACATTTACGGAAAAGGTCTGGTTCCTCCCAGTAATAAAATTTTAAGTCGTAAAAGAATTTCTTTTTCTGTTGCCAAGTCCAATGAGACGGAATATAATCACAGGTTAAGTAATTAATGATATCTCCAAACCAAGGTGAGATTTCCTTAGAGGGAATTCTATTTTTTAATAATTGCATGGTTGAAGGAGTATCTATTCTAAATAGTTGTTCATCAGGAAATGAATCTTTAATTTCATTCCCTATCTCTTCCTCGATCTCCATTCTACTTAGATGATGCTCTACTACGTTTTCACTTCCTTTTTATCTTTAATTTCAATATCAAATTCTTGTAGTAGGAGAATCCATCTAAGAAGGCGTGGTTTCGCATCCTTCTTACTCATTAAATACTTGAGTGAATAGTGCAGTGTAGACTATTACCTTAGAACCGACAATATCGATCTAAACTTATCTAAGGCAAAAATCACACCAGCAGGTTCCTTTTAGTAGTTGCATAATTTAGTTGAGTGCGTTTAATGTGTGGGATGCATAGTAAATAGCTTTGAGAATTCTATTGTACCTTTGACCTAAAACAGCTCCTGCAATTAAATCACTAGCATCACACATAATTTCAAAGGTAAATTCGATCTGGTGCTACCAAAGCTGTGCGATAATCAACTTAACTTTCGAGGTCTTAAATGCTTCCATACATTTACTATCAAAGTTAAAAGATACTTCTTTTTCAAGCAAATGACTTAAAGGCTTTGCTATCTTTGAAAAATCTGCAATAAATCTCTATAAAATCCTGCATGTCCAAGAAATCCTCTTAGAGTCCTTAGATTAACTGGTGGCGGTAATTTTCAATCACCTCGACTTTAGCTTTATCAACTTCAATTCTATTTGAGATTCTATGACCTAAAACAATTCCTTCCGATACCATTAAATGACATTTTTCCCGAGTTTAGAACTAAATTGGTATCCTCACAACGTTGTAAAACTCTTTCTAAGTCGACAAACACTTACCAAAAGAATCTCCATAAACACTAAAGTCGTCCATAAAAATTTCTAAGAATTTCTCAACCATATCGGAAAATATAGACATCATACATCTTTGAAGCGTGCGGGAGCATTACATAAACCGAGCGGCATTCTTTTATACATAAAAGTTCCATAAGGACATGTGAAAGTAGTCTTTTCTCTATCTCCTGCTGCAATGAAGATCTGTAAATAACCTGAATAACCATCTAAGAAACAGTAATACTTATGACCACTTAAACGTTCCAACATTTGAACTATGAATGGAAGTGGATGATGATCTTTCTTAGTATGATCATTTAGTTTTCTAAAATCAATGCACATTCGATATCCTGTAATTTCCTTGTTGGAATCCATTCATTCTTATCATTCTCTTTCACTTTGTGAAACCTCTTTCTTTTGGTACCACTTGAGTTGGACTAACCCATTCACTATCTGATATAGGAAAGATTATCCCCATTTCTAATAGCTTAATGACCTCTTTCTTGACGATTAACTGTAAATTCGGGTTGAGGCGGCGTTGCGGTTGAATACAAGGTTTAGCATCCTCTTTCAGAATTATCTTATGAACACAAATCTCAGGGCTAATACCTCGAATATCGGCAATATTTGTCCATCCAAAAGCTTTCTTATGCTTTCTTAACATTCTTATTAATTGATCTTCTTGCGCTCGATTAAAGTAGATGATATAATAATCGGTAATAGATTATCGGTTTCTAGAAAAGCATATTTGATTTAAAGGTAACGGTTTCAATTCCAGATTCTTTGGCGGATCTTATTGATGATTTAAGAACCGGTCCTTCTAGTTCTAACTCCAAATACTTATGCCATGGTGGCTTAAAAGTAAAGCTTCCTTTATCTAGAGAAAGGATTATCTCTTTCATTTCAATGTCTTCCTCATCTTCTTTATAGATAGACAGAGTTAAGCATTCTTCTAACTTTGTCTTCAAAAGTTGGTAATGATTATCATAGACGAATGAATATCTTCTATAAAAGAACATGATTACGTGATGTATATGGATGGTTCATAGCTTTAAAAATATTGAAAGCAACTTCATCTTCATTGACTCTCAAAATTAACTCTCCTTTATGAACATCGATTAAAGTTCTTCCTGTAGCTAGAAATGGGCGACCTAGAATAAGAGGCGCCGAATATCCTTCTTCCATTTCCATAACTACAAAATCTCTTGGAAAATAGAATTTGTCTACTTTAACGATACGTCCTTAATCATTCCTTTAGGGTACTTAATCGATCTATCTGCCATTTGCGAGTCATTTCGATCTTAGTAAGCTTTCCTATGCCTAGCTTTTTATAATCCTCATAAGACATGAGATTTATACTAGCTCCAAGATCACATAAGACTTTCTTAAAAGAAATCCTCCAATTTCACATGGAATCGTAAAACTTCCGGGATCTTTCGAGTTTAGGTGGTAACTTATCTTTGCAGTGCGAGAACATTCTTCATTTAGGCATATATTCTCATATTCCTCTAATTTTTTCTTATTTGATAGTATCTCTTTCAGAAACTTTCCATAGGCAGGTATATTAATCAGAGCTTCAATAACAGGGATATTAACATGAAGATGACGAAAAGTATCAAGGAAACGAGCATACTTCTTATCAGTTTTTGCCTTTTTGATTTGATCCTTAGGAGGGTAGGGTAAAGATTCTAAATCTATAACCTTTGGCTCCTTAGTCAAATTCTCTTTTCCTTTTTCCTTAAACCTTTGAGTATTACTTAGTCGCCATGTTTCGTTCTTGAATTTTTCTTTAAATTGTTCCTGAATCAATCTACTGCTTGATTTTTCGATTCTTCTGTTTCTCATTTATTCTAACATGTTCCTTGAATAAATTCCTTAAATCTTTATCCATAGGGTCTTTCAAAATCCTAGGGATTTTTACCCAATTTTCACCTTCATTTTCAGGTTCCAAACTTCTATTCCTTTTCAAGAAATTATCTATAATTTCTTCTTCCTCGTCGATGAATTCATCTTTATCTTTAGTTTCATCATTCTTTCCATCTAAATCATTTTCTACTTCATTATTCCCAAAGTTTTCTACTCCATTGCTTCCACTAAGCTTCCTACTTCTCGTAACCACAACATTTACCTCTCTTGGGTTTACATCGGTGTTGCTTGGTAATCCTCTCCAGGGGTCTCTTTTGTTATTCGTTCACCTTCCCTACTCAAATGATCTTCCATATTCCTCAATGAGGCTTCTATTGTTCTCATTACAGTATCATGTCCACTCATAGATGTTTTTATTGTACTCATATCTTTAGTATTTGTGCCAATAGAAGTCATCATTGTTTCCATATTCTTAGCTTGAGTAGATACTACACCCATCATATTTTCCATTAGTTTTCCCATTTTTCAACTCCTTCCTGCGAGTTGAGTTGAACTCGAGAGTTCTTGGTATACTTTGAGTGGTATGTTGAGGATAGGATCTTGGTAATGATTGTAAATTCGATTAGATGTACTTTCTTGATAAACTTGGTTATTATTCTATATGGGATTTGGATATGGCGGTTGTCTGGCTTACTAGGGTTTTCGGACCATCGATAAGTAGGATGATCTCTTCTAATAGCATTGAATGAGTTTGAGTATGCATTGTTCAAATTCTATCTTTCTTTGAAGAAAACTCACCTCCTCCTCGAATATCTGTTGGTTCTTCACTCCTAACGCCACATTATCATGACTTGAGTATTCATTTGGTGTACTATTTTACGAATTTTGGTTCTTATTACATTTGTAAACCATCAAATTTCCTACTCAAATTCTCCAAGTGTGCTAGAACTTCCGTATTAGACGTACATTCTCCTGCAAAAAGCTACTTTTACGGTGCTAGAACCGGTTTCCCACATTCATTATTTTTGGAAATCTTTTCTATAGCATCGTAAATGGCTGTTTGAGCTTCACTCATCATTAATGAACCACCACATGCATGATCTACATCCGCACGTGAGTCTTTTCTTAATTCTGACGAAGAGTTGAATTTGCATATCTAAGGAATAACCATGATCGGGACACGCTCTTAACAATTTTTAAACCTTTCCCACGCATTCCCAAGAGTTTCCTCGAGATCCTTGTCTAAAGTTAGCAACCTCGACTTTTAATTCCAAATTTAGTCCGAGTGAAATATTGTTTGAAATTCAGTTTGAATCTCCTCCCAACTAGTAAGTGAATGATGTGGAAGAGACATAAACCAATCTCGGGCTCGTCCTTTTTAAAGAAAAAAAAACATAGTCATTCTCGTTAATTCCTTATGAGCACCTTGACTTTTGGTGTGTTTGCAGATTCTTCAAAAGATAGAGATGATGATGTGGATCTTCATCATCCTCTCCTAGGAATTGGGCTCTTGCGTCAATTAAACCAAAAGATGAGACTTAATTTGAAATTATTCGCTCCTTCATTAGGTAAAAGTATGGGATTATTAGTCCGGTTTCTTCTTCTTGTTTGATCACATATAGGTCTCGGGTTTGGTGGATTATTACGATTATTACGGTTCCGATTTTGATTATTTCTATTATTATTATTATTAGGGTTAACGGGTTTTGTCCATGCCTGAGAGCATGTTCCACCCTTGTTCGGTGTTTAATCACTGATTTGACCATTCTCGTATTTACTGTTTGAAGATGATTCTTGGTCGGATTTCACGACTAGTATGACCGCGTTTACTCTCTACTCTTAACTGCCTTTCGTAAGTGTTTATGTCAGGCTTATAAGGAACGAGAGGGGCCTTACCACTTCTGGTCATCAACTAACGAAAATAGAAAATAACACGAAATTGATAGTAATAAAAATTGGTACTTTACCTATAAGGTAACAACCAACGAAAAATAAAATAGAAATGAGATAAGAAAAGTGTTGACTTATTCTCGAGAATTTTAAGCTAATACAAGTAGTAACCATAGACACATAAAAAGAAATTAGCGACGTTCCCGCAACGGCGCCAAAATGTGCTGACGGACCTTTTCTAGGCTATACAGATCCTAACCGGCGATGTGCGGGTCAAATCGTGGTGCTAGTATGATGAGTCGGTGTCGAATCCTCAGGGAACTTGGTAATTTATTTTACGTGTGGTTAAACACCAAAGAGCTATTATTAACTCGATCTAAATCGCAATTTTATCACACAGATCACTACTATTCTAGTTAACACAAAATAAATACGTAATTTAATAGTTATTCTAATATAATATATATAGATATATAAATATATATAGATGTACATAAATTGCAAAATATATATATAGATATAAATATATAGGTACCAAGATATTAATAGATAATTTTAGAGAAGCTGGCCAAAACTTATATAATTGGTTTATACGATCTTTTCGATTAATTGAAATGTGTTCGATCTATCCTTTTATTTTAGGTCCAATTGAGTAAATGAAACGGTGCACTCTGAGAGGTAAACAATTCCTCCTCACACGAGTGTATATGAAATTGTCATATGTCCATTGTCATCAGTCCAAGATCCACAATTATTACGGTAAACTAATTAATCTAAACAGTCCCGAGTACAAATCTACCTTTAGATAAAAGGAGTCATTCCGTTAGTCAAGCGGTCAATTTTACTTTAAAGGCTCCGGTTGTCAAAGCCGGACGATTCAACTTTCGGTTTAAGTTTCAATTAAAGCGATGATTTAACATTATTACGATCTCGAGTACAAATTATAATAAAATTCATTTCTCCCAAAACAAATTTACCCCGGTTAGAAATCGGATTCCGTTATCACGTTGTTCACACGGCCAATTTTACCCTCCGGTTTTCTATCTTTTATTTCATATCCTCGACTTACGAGGCGTTAATTCATAATTAGATTATGAATTCCTCGGATCTATTAAATATGTCAATACTGAATATGATCAAAATAGAAAAAGATTCAATTAACTCAATTTTAGTCATTTTAACTTAACAACATTTCTTTAACGAAAAGATCGAAATAAAACCGATTACATAGTTTTGGCGATATTATATTTAGCCTAAAAACATTATAACAACGAAAAATACAAAAACAAACATAAATACTTAAGAAAAGTTACCCGAATCGGCGGTTGATTGAAATCGTATCTTCCGGACATTACAACTTTTTAGCAAAACCGACTTCCGAGATTTTCTCGAGCATTACAACGATACTAAAACTACATTATTACGGCGTAAGGCCTTATTTACTACTACTACTAAAAAAGAAAAGAAGAAGGAGATATATATATATATATATGTTATATATATATATTTGGTACATCTCAACGCTCAACGCAAATGAGCTCCTTATATAGAAAAAACTTCCAAGGCCGGACCGGTCCGGTATTAGGCGGATCGGTCCGGACTAATGATGATCCCCACTAACTTGATCATTCCAAAGATGCGTAGGAGATATTATTTTTATATATAATTATTAAACTTCTAAAATTCATATCTCGAGTTCGGACCTCCAAAAATTGCAAGCGAAATGCCAAAATTAAGATCTCGAGAAACTCTACAACTTTCATGAAGGACTCTTCTCCAGATAACGCTTTTTGATGACCTCGTGTTCCTTGAAGCTTTTACGGGATTTTTCTTAATCCAAGTCGATTAGCCACTTGATCAACTGTTTAAGTTCTAGACCTCCAATCTTCATAATTTAAATTGCATTGGAACACTCTCGGAAAAATCTACAACTTTTGTGAAGAACACTTTTTACGAAAATATCATTTTGATGAGCCATTCGTTTGTCGAAGATATTTCTCTATTATTACTTATCCAGTTGATTGGCTACTTGTCCACTTAAGCTATTCAATTGACCATTTAAACTTGTGGCACTTTCTAAATCATTCCGGAGATATGATTAAACTTCAATATGTTGATTCTCGGGTCTTGGTTTATAAATCTGCAATAAAACATCACAAATACCCGTAAATCGACACGACACTCCGATTTACTAAAATCGGTACAAAATTACAATTTTTATTATTATTATTACTAAACACTCTAAATTATAAAGACTAACACTTTATACCATAATTTCATATATTTTATATAGAATTCGTTGATAAAACATAATAATATAACGTATTTTTAATCATATAAAAATAATACATCAGTACTCTCTCAAAACTCTCATAAGTTTCTCCTCTTGTAAGTCCGTCAAGGAAGAAGATATGATCAGTGGCAAGGTCTCATCTTGAAGAAATACGTACTTCAAATTTGCAGGAAGAGGTTTTAAAGTCAAATTTGTGGGAGGTTCTTCCAAAGAGGTCTTCAACTTCTGACCAGTGAGTTTAAGTTCAAAGTACTTATGCCACGTTGGTCTATGATAGAATCTTTCAATCTCCGCAGCACTTACTTCCTCTACAGGTCTTGGGGTCCCTCTACTACATCCTGGCCACATCATCTTCTTCTCCTCACTACTCACGTACTTGACTTCATCTTCTTCTTCTAAGACAGCATCCAAAAAATCCTTGATATTTTCATGTTGTTGAAATTCTTGAACGATCCTATCAATGGAATCCAACATGAAACATGCATCCTCTCCATCATCAGGTTGCTTCATAGTGTCGAAGACATTGAATGCAACTCTCTCTTCATTCACTCTTAATACCAACTCGCCTTTGTAAACATCAATTAGCGTTCTACTAGTGGCCATGAAAGGTCTCCCTAAAATCAATGGCACTTCGTAGTTAGCTTCCATATCTAATACCACAAAGTCGACAGGGAATACAAACTTTTCAACCCTAACTAGCACATCCTCAACCACCCCACACGGTTCCTTGACAGAACGGTCAGCTAACTGCAGTGTGATTGAGGTCTTCTTAAGATCTTTCATGCCTAGTTTCCGAAAAATAGATAGTGGCATCGAGTTCACACTTGCTCCTAGATCACACAAAGCTTTGTTCGGACATCGTTACCTATGGTGCAGGGAATGAGAAAACTTCCCGGATCTTTGCATTTTGGGGTAACTTGTGTTGAAGAATGGTGAGCACTCCTCATTAAGGCATATGGTCTCTAAATCTAGAAGTTTCCTTTTAGTGGAGACAGCGTCTTTTAAAAACTTGGTGTACTCGGGCATTTCACTAGTGCTTCAACTAGGGGTATATTGATTTGTAACTTACTAAACATATCCACGAACTTCTTATACCTCTTATTATCAAATTTAGGCTTCGGCTTTGGTGGAGGATAAGGTAAAGTTGAAGGGTCGACATCAGTGAAGATTGGATATTTGTTATTGTTAGGTGTGATGCCCGAAAGACAATTTTTGTAATTGTTTTATTTAATAAATGAATTGACATTATTACTCATATTTATTATTCTCATAATCACCGATGTGACAATAGTATTTACACTTCTGAGAAAACCCTAAGTATATCGTTTATGTAATCACTTAACTCGATGTATGGTATATACACGGGAGGATTGAGTTAGTGAAGATGTACTTAAAATACAATTAGCCCGTAGTGAAGTTAATCGAGAGTATCGGGTCTCTCCTTTAACGTGCTATTAATGCGCCTGAACACAGCTTGGTGTGATTGTCTTATCCGGACTTTCGGTTAAGAGAACCTAATGGGGCATTTATATATGATAGATATATCATATAGAAATTTGGACCGATTTGATTAGAGTTCACGATATAATTCCGTAATCGAGAAGTCTTATCGAATCAATGGATGATCATATTTATGGATATATCTTAATCTGAGGTGATCACGATCCAATCGCTTGAATCGATTATGAGGTTTGACTTGACGGTTAAGGATTACACCGAGTCCGTGATCCGAATTACCCCATCTTGGCATTGTCTTCGAATTGAGTGAGTAGTCGTGTTTATCACGGATACGGAATCCATTCCCTCCATTTATGGAAAGAGATAGACGATTCCTTATTTGTTAATCCTAGAAAGCGATCGATCGCGCGAGTTCATATCACAATGATTGATCACCAAAGTGAGTTGTATGAATTAATTGATCACTAGGGGTTAATGGTAAATAAGGATAAGAGGTTCTAAAAAGGGTTAACGGTAACTTCCCGATTTAGAATGAATAAATCTATGGAGGATTAATCCATATGTAATGATTATATCAATGGGCGCTTATTATTATTCTCGTGAGGAGATAAATATAATCTCATAATCGGAGGAGTGCGATCACGGGATTATGGTGGCATATTCTGTGATTGATTTATCGAATATAATTATTCTATAATTATTTATTTGATTTATCGGAGCACGATTATTAGTCCATGGTCCCCGACGTGCTTCTCACAATATAAGCATAAATTATTCTTGGGCGTCGAATCTTAATAATATTAATTTAGTTCTTATTGGACTTTATTAAAACGATATGTGAATTAATTGTTTAGTGGATTATTAAATTAGTTGAAATTAAATAATTAAATATGTGGAAAGACATTTTCCATAATCTTACTTCATTGTGTTATAGCCAAAAATTAATTATGACTAGGTCATGAATTAAAAGTGGCGCCTCTCTTATTTTGGAACAAGAAATTAGTTTTCTTGTGATTAATAAGACATAATGCGTAAAATATTTATTGGATAAATATTTATGGAAAGAAATAAAGATAAATATTATCCTGGATTTGTTCTAGAATATTATGGGATTATCTTTTATTTAATAGGATTATCATAATTGATTTTGTATTAATTATAAAATCCTTGGGGCTTAAGTTTTACTCTCATATATAAAGAGAGTTCCTAAAGCCCAAATAACACACTACAATTTTAGACTTCTACCTCTTAGAGAGGAGAAGGAAAATTTCGCCATGAGAGTCAAGGAAAATCTTGGAGATTTTTCCGGTAGCATCTCGGGAGGGTTCGAGTCGAGAATTCCTTCCACACCGGAGTTGCTTGGATCACACGTCGGAAGATCGTGGTGCTCTTCACGCTTTCCTTCGTTCATCCTATTGCGGTTCTTCAACTTGGATTTTGAGATCCAAGAGGTATGATCTACAACCCCTCAGATATAGATCTAGTTATTTTATTACGTGTAGTTTATAGATCTAGATCCATAAATCGTTCACTGCGGATGGTATTACTAACAGATGGTATCGGCCGCCATGGTGATCTATATTTATACGTATAAAATATTAGATCTAGGAGTGGTAAAACATGTAGATTTTTTTTTGTCCCCAAATTTTTTGGGGGCGATGCATATGTTTAATTTTTATGCTTATGAATGTCGTGGGTTGAAGAGATGGATTGGGGTTGGCATCTGTTTACCGTTAGATCTATTGTAAACTCATATAAGCGATGAAAATTCGTCCATATGAGTATAGGAAATTATGTAATTCTTTTTTATTGCAATTTTAATTTCCAGAAAATAGATCTGTTTAGTAGCTGTTTAGTTATTTCGTGTTTCCCGTTGATCGAACCGTTGAAACGAAGATCCCTCCGGTCAGAATCAAGATTAGAAGATGATGATCAACTCCACAAATTTTGGCGTCGATCAGAGTCCATTTCGATATCCGTTTGATGCTGCGAAGAGGCTGCTGTAACAGAAAAACGCAGGATTCACAGAAACACTATCTGTGACTTCCTCGATTTTCTGGGAGAGTTTGGACCGTTGAAACGCAAATCCGACCGTTCAGATTGATCAACTTGGAGTTTTGGACGTACCATAAAAATTTTAGGTCGATCGGGATTCATATCGATTCCCGATCTGCCTCAGGAAGTCATTGATGCAGTGCAGTCAAAGTCAGATTCAGCAGCAAGTTTGGCGGTTTACTGGAGAAAATTGGTAAGTCAAAGCACCGATCCAACCGTCCATATTGAAGTTCAAGGAGTGAAGATATGATCTGGAAAGTTTCATCCCGATCCGAGTTCGTTTGGTATGCCGATCGTCGAAGAGTTCGAACAGCTGCAGATTTAGTTAGAAAGTAGTAAACCCTAGTTAGGGTTTGGTTATTTATTTTCTAATAGGTTAGATACTGAATACCAACGATCCATCTCTTTGTTTAAATTTTCCGCACTTTATTTTTTATGTGTTTGATCATAAAATAGATATAAAATCGGAATTGCCATGACATGCATCATATCATAAATCCACTCCTTGCATACATGTAGAATTTTAATTTTGGTAATTAAAATAGGCATGTATACAAACTCGCGTAATTAGTTGAAATTTAATTAATACGTGGTAATTAATTAATTTAGTAACTAATTAAAGATCCGAGGACGGGTTATGAAATCGTTAAGCCTTTCGGTGTGTGTTCTCGGTGAACCGCCTTAAAGCCCAAAGGAGATCACGTTTTCGATTCGTAGAGTCTACGAGATCGAATGATGGTAAAAGAACAATAAATCTTGGATAAAAACGGTTCGCCTATAGGTTGGGTGGTCAACTGAGCTTCGCTCAAACGACTTAACCCTCCTAGTGTGATGTATGCACGGGGGTCCGGCAAGACTAAGCCAAACCGAGAGCGGAGGGGTGATTCCTTCTAATCTCAATAGGGCTCTCTTGACCCGATTTCGTCCGACTGTCACATATGTTCCAACGAATAGGACGGGTAGGCTTGCCTACGTCACCGACACCATTCGGAATCCTTGATTTGATGAGTTTTTATGATAACATCAAAAAGACGTGGTTAGTTAACCCACAACAACTTCCAAAATTATTGAGTGGGAGCGGGGGAGGCGACAGCCAACCCCACGGCCTCTACTATAGATACAAGTAAGTGAGAGAAGGGTGACGCCTCGAGGCGCTTTGATTTCGTCCCCCTAAGGATGGTGTTCGCCTATCAACATTCATGGCTTGGTCTCCGAAAGGATAGGATTTCCGGTACTCGTCGGGTCACCGACCTATCCTAAGACGGCATACTCGGGCGTACCTAAGAGATCCGATATAGTAGGTCACACTCATCATGGGTATTTTTGATAATATCTAGGCTAAAAGGAAGGTAGTCAATGAATAAAGGGATGTTCGATTCTCGTGGGATGTTCGATTCTCACAAGTTATTCATTGATGAGATTGTCTCGATTTAACCGTCATCTCTTTGACCTACCCTAAGGCGGCACTGAGATGCGAGGTTAAAACCTTGGAATGGTAGAGTAGACTTAATTTTAGTTTACAATTCCTAAAATAAAATATAGTAGTGTTAAACTTGAATTAATATATGTCATTTTATTTACAGCATTATATCCCTTACTAAATTGCTTAAAATTTATAATTGACTAGTATTGACTTCGTTAAAAAGTGGAAAGTAACTAGGACGTTGAACTAGTTAATCGATAATGCAATTAATTTTTGGAAGAGATATTTTTTCTCTTAAGCCTTTTAAAAACAAGAGTGACATACAGGTATGTCACTAGTGTCATTCATGTCAAACGGAAGACAAACTTAGTTTGATCAAAGGTGATTTCGGACTTTGAAATTCTTCTAGTAAATTTTGAGTATGTAGTAATTACACGAGTAATTTTCTAATTGAAAAATTGGAAAATCATGAAGTGTTACTAGTTGGACGATATTTGGAATCGATGAACTAGTGGGAGCTTTATGATTTGTTGTTTTTCTAACATTAGAAAAGTGTAATCGATTACACACGTAACCGTTCTAATTGAAAACCGGAAAATCATGAATCGCTGCTAGTTAGACGATATTTGGAATCGATGAACTAGTGGGAGTTTTATGATTTGTATTTTTCTGGAAACATTAGAACTGTGTAAGTGTTTATACGAAAGATTTTCTAATCGAAAAAATCGGAAATTCATAAAAATAAAGCATTGCTCGTTAGACGGTATTTGGAACCGATAAACTAGTGGGAGCTTTAATGTTATGATTTGTTGTTTTTTCTGGTATATTAGAAAATCCGAGAAGTCTCGACGAGTAACACTCGAAATAGACATCCCACGGTTCAAGAGTAGTGTCTACTCAAACGAACCGCTGGTTCAAGACTGTTTCCATTCACGGAAAGTCAAGAATGGGAGAATATGTCTAAAAGTGTTAGTCACCTAAACTAAGAAAACTTTAAGGCTGAACCGAAAATTAATTAACTGAAAATCATAGGATAAGGAAAGTGATTTTGGATCACCAACCAATGAATCCTTGGTGATTTTCTCGAGCTAAGTTCTTTGGAAGAACAAGGTAGCAGTGCATTTAACGATTAAAAGAGTAAACAACGGGCAGTTAATTTTAGCTAGAATAGTGGGAGTGATATAAGGAAATGAATCTCGGATTCAATCCTTGGATATCGCGGAAAATTTATTTTCTGTTTAAGATTCGTTGGAACGAATGGATTTACCTTCTATTCGATAATTTGTTTGTCGTATAGAAAGTGAATATACCATTTGTAGTACGAATCCAAGACTCAGACTTTTGTTTGATAAAGTCAAAACCACTTAGAATCTATTTGAAATATGTATATAAAACACATCTTAAGAACTATTAAAAACAATTGGTTTCTATATTTAGATAAACGCTTCTTCATATTCCATAGTTAGTGCATAGTCCCAAAAGACAAGACACAAAGACTGCTCAGGGTGATTCCTTTTCTCCCGATCCAGTTAAATTGTCTCAAAGGTTCAATGACTAAGTTTCCTTTCAATCGGGAAAGGATAATGGTTATAAAGAAGTAACATAGCTTGTTCATGACGACCTTCGGGTCTCGATGAAAGATACTGAGCTAGTAGGAGCTTCCGAGTAGTGACTTCTTGTCGATAACTATTCAAACACTCCGGTAAGTTTATCCAAAATATTATGAGGTTTCTCTCTGCTTTCAACAGAGATAGAGTATTCTATACTCGAAAATGGGCCATCACATAGTCCTGTGGACTGATGCTCGGCTTTGCCTCATAGTGAAATGCTTTCACTAAGTGAGAAACCGTTAAATTGCCTTATATATTTTTTAGATGTGCTACAATACATAACTTAACTCAATAAAGATATTGGAAGTGAAATAACGGTTTACATTGAAGTGTAGAACCGAAAGTCTACCTAGAATATGCTTTGGAATTAACGGATAATGAGTGGATTCGGTTCACCCAAATTCCGTCAATATAAGCATTTAGCACATGATGCTTGATGGTTTGACTGAATTTCGCGTACGTTCGGTCGATGACCAATCGTTATATATCTTGTAGCATTGAGAAAAGGTTCGTTATCGATTCTTGAAATCGGGAAGGACGATTATCTTTATTGCGTCCTTCCCGATAGAGTCCATGAACAACAAAACCTTGAACCTTGAAGTACGTTTACTCAAGGTAGTTACTAATCGATTAAAATCGGACCACATCCAACATCGGTTGTTGGTGATAACACTAAATACTACTAAACTAGATCGAATTTGATCCACCCGAATGTAGTGGGAGTATGGTTTATCCATTACCCATTACGGGTTCGCGGACTTTGTAGTCCGAGGATCGATTGATGACCTATGGCTCTTTTGTGAGCGTATAGGATTACGATAATAGAGGTTGGTTTAATAGCCATAACCCATGAATGGAGTTCGGTACTCCAATTGCTTCATGCTCTTGTAGAACCACCTGAGCGTCTCGGGCCCAAGTGGGAGTAATTGGATCTACATGGAAAAGAGTAGAATGAGTTCGGTATTGCATGATTTCGTTCAAAAGCATAAAATAGGGGTGATTCCACGAGACTTTCTTGCCAAACAAGCGGAGTCCTGGATTCATTCAAAGCAGAAGGGTATTGACTTATGAACTTATGACGGGATGACCTGTCAAGGCTTATGTCCTTTGTGGATAAAAAGCAAACCTCTCGGTCATTGGAAGTCATATATTTCTACAATATGTGGATTTGACCAAAGATATTGATAAGTCTTTTTGTAGACTGGATATCAATTTTAGTACAATGAGTGGATATATAAATTAGTGTTTGTGAAGGATAACACCGCACACGAGTTGGAATCAACATGGGTGTGTTATCCGAAGTCGAATCGACAATACCACAATTCTCTCGCAATGAGAGATTTGGACAACATTCTTAAGAGTTTGACTCGGTCGAATTCATTAGAATCGATCCACTGGTTTCCCATCCATCTTATTGGTTAAGATGATGCATCTGCATGTATGCAACATTCAACGAGGAAGTTCTACCCTATGCCTCGGGAATGACTCTCAAATCTTCGGATCAAGAGAAATGGGATAGATTCTCTTTCTAGTAAGAGATGGTCGAGGTTATTGAGCGTCAACTTTGATCGAATCTTAGATTCGGCGGTTAACAAAGCAAGTTTAGTATGTCCTTTAGTATCTTGAAGAGAGCGAGGAACAATATGCGGACATATTCATGTGTGAACTGGATATGTGTGATACACCGATTTTGACTTTAAGTCGATTGAGGATGATCGTTAAGTCGATCTCGGGCTCGATGTTTACTCGGTACCACATGATTTGATGGACCGTAACGCGTTTGATTCTACGGATCGTCTCGAGCCGACAACCCGACTAATCATTAAGACCCATGACATTTAGATGTAGGTACTCCCAGAGTCAGCGACCTATCCTACGACGGCATACTCGGAGTGTACTTTGGAATCAAAATGGTTATGACATGCTTAGTGGGTACTAGAATACGGGATAAGTCTCCATTGCTTTAGAGCAAGTGGGAGATGTAGTTTGTTGTATTTTAAATAATAGGGTGTGCTCTAAAACAATTAATCACATGCTTTCGTGCAAGTGGGAGATTGTTAGGTGTGATGCCCGAAAGACAATTTTGTAATTGTTTTATTTAATAAATGAATTGACATTATTACTCATATTTATTATTCTCATAATCACCGATGTGACAATAGTATTTACACTCTGAAAACCCTAAGTATATCGTTTATGTAATCACTTAACTCGGTGTATGGTATATACACGGAGGATTGAGTTAGTGAAGATGTACTTAAAATACAATTAGCCCGTAGTGAAGTTAATCGAGAGTATCGGGTCTCTCCTTTAACGTGCTATTAATGCGCCTGAACACGGTTGGTGTGATTGTCTTATCCGGACTTTCGGTTAAGAGAACCTAATGGGGCATTTATATATGATAGATATATCATATAAATTTGGACCGATTTGATTAGAGTTCACGATATAATTCCGTAATCGAAAGTCTTATCGAATCAATGGATGATCATATTTATGGATATATCTTAATCTGAGGTGATCACAATCAACCGCTTGAATCGATATGAGGTTTGACTTGACGGTTAAGGATTACACCGAGTCTGTGGTCCGAATTACCCCATCTTGGCATTGTCTTGAATTGAGTGAGTAGTCTGTGTTATCACGGATACGGAATCCATTCCTTCCATTTATGGAAGTAGATAAACAGATTCCTTTATTTGTTAATCCTAGAAACGATCGATCGCGAGTTCATATCACACCGATTGATCACCAAAGTGAGTTGTATGAATTAATTGATCACTAGGGGTTAATGGTAAATAAGGATAAGAGGTTCTAAAAGGGTTAACGGTAACTTCCCGATTTAGAATGAATATCTATGGAGGATTAATCCATATGTAATGATTATATCAATGGACGCTTATTATTATTCTCGTGAGGAGATAAATATAATCTCATAATCGGAGGAGTGCGATCACGGGATTATGGTGGCATATTCTGTGATTGATTTATCGAATATAATTATTCTATAATTATTTATTTGATTTATCGGAGCCACGATTATTAGTCCATGGTCCCCGACGTGCCTCCTAATATAGCATAGCTATTCTTGGACGTCGAATCCTAATAATATTAATTTAGTTCTTATTGGACTTTATTAAAACGATATGTGAATTAATTGTTTAGTGGACTATTAAATTAGTTGGGCTAAATAATTAAATATGTGGAAAAGATATTTTCCATAATCTTGGCCCAATTGTGTTATAGCCCAAAAATTAATTATGACTAGGTCATGAATTAAAAGTGGCGCCCCCCCTCTTATTTTTGGAACAAGAAATTAGTTTTCTTGTGATTAATAAGACATGTGCATAAAATATTTATTGGATAAATATTTATGGAAAGAAATAAAGATAAATATTATCCTGGATTTGTTCTAGAATATTATGGGATTATCTTTTATTTAATAGGATTATCATAATTGATTTTGTATTAATTATAAAATCCTTGGGGCTTAAGTTTTACTCTCCTATATAAAGAGAGTTCTCCCAAGCCAAATAACACACTACAATTTTCGACTTCTACCTCTTAGAGAGGAGAAGGAAAATTTCGGCCAAGGGGAGTCAAGGGAAAATCTTGGAGATTTTTCCGGTAGCATATCGGGAGGGTTCGAGTCGAGAATTCCTTCCACCGGAGTTGCTTGGATCACACGTGACGGAAGATCGTGGTGCTCTTCACGCTTTCCTTCGTTCATCCTATTGCGGTTCTTCAACTTGGATTTTGAGATCCAAGAGGTATGATCTACAACCCCTTGTAGATATAGATCTAGTTATTTTATTACGTGTAGTTTATAGATCTAGATCCATAAATCGTTTCATTGCGGATGGTATTACTAACATTATCGTAAAGTTCAACTCTAGGGCGGCGGAGTTCTTTATATGTTCTTTGCTCAGCAAAGATTCGGAAGTATTAGTCTCATCGCTTGGCTCACCATCCTTATTCTTTGTGACTTTTTCTGCGGGGATGGTGGAGTTACTTCTTTTCCACTTCTTGTCATGATCGCATTCAAATCCTTAGGGTTCTTTTCAGTGTTGCTTGGCAACCCTCCAGGAGGTCTAGTTGAGACTTGCTCAGCTAGTTGTCCTACCTGGTGCGTGAGATTTTGAACTAGAGCTTCTTGATTGGTTACTTTGGCATCTGTCTTTTGACAATATTGGCTAAAGTTAGTGGCTAACTCAGCCATAGATTTTGAAAGTCATCCCATATTATCGGTGATTTACATTACTCGGTTTTTCTATCGCAGCTTCCCAACCAAAAGTTTTAGTCTGTTTGTGGTACATAAGGGGTAGGTGGTTTAGGCCTTTCTCCTGCATTTATGTCACTATATCGGAATCCAGGATGGTTATGATTAGGTCTCAGATCCTCCTCCGACATAATTGGCTTCTTCAATGCAAAGATTCTCACCTTGAGGTGCTACCTCGATTCCACCCCTTTTCTACTTTTGTCATCCTCTCTTGCATCCCATCTACCTTATCGTTGATAACAGAAAGTTGTTCTAAAATTTTGGTAGATGCACTATCATCGAATATGTCAGCGGCCATCTTAACAGTAGCTATGTCATTGCCTCCCCATTGGCTATTCATTGCTATTTGCTCCATCTTCCCTTGTGCCTCCTCAGGAGATAGAAGAACAAACGCTCCATTCTTTGGGCGTCTACTCTAATTTTCTCGGTCTCTCTCAACCCATGGTAAAAAGTTTGCATTAAAAGCCAGAGAGATATGTCATGATGAGGACACTTCCTCATAGCTTCCTTGAAACGCTCCCAAGCTTGATCAAAACTCTCCCCAGGTTGTTGCTTAAATCCTAGGATGTCTTGGCGTAACTTAAAAGTTTTTCCTAAGGGAAAATACTTATTCATGAACTTTTGCAACAATTGTTCCCAAGTAGTAATAGATCCAAATACCTAAAGAGAGAAGCCATTGCTTAGCTTTATCTTTCAAAGTGAAAGGGAAAAGCTTAAGACGAATGTTACCCTCCGGGATTAATTCTGGTTTCACAGTGCTAACGATTTCCAAGAAATTCGTCACGTGAACACCAGGATCCTCGTTTTGGACTCCATGAAAGTAGAATAATTGGTCACCATTTGAATTACATTAGGCCTAGGGTGATAGACTTCCGCAAAGCATCTTGCGGTGCTACGATAGCGGGAATGAATTGTTCAATAGTAGGCGTTGCATAACTTTGCAAAGTGCGCCTCGCTCCTTGAACTAGGGCTTGGTTCTCATTATTAGCATTTGCATTCACATTATTGGCATTATTGATAACAGGGATTAATAACGAGATTAGGTACTGGTTTGGATTGTTCTCAATGCCTTCCATTTCCGTTTGATTCGTAATGTTCGGAATGATCGGTTGTATGTCCTTCTTCCACTCCTTGCTCGCTTTCCTCAAGATTCGGATCCTCTTCTCCTTGCTTAGCCGCCTCCTAGCTAACTTCCTATTCCTTCTCGCAAATTTTTCTATCTCAGGATTATAAGGTTCAAGCGGTTCCTTCGATTTCCGAGTAGCGTACTATAAAATAATAAACAACAATAAAACAATTAATCACTAGTAAAGGCTAGGCCTTTAACTAACTAAATAAAACAGACTCGAAATAAGTTTGAGAAAAGAAAACGTAAATAAAACAGAAGCAGAATATTGTAAAAGCTGTCACAGAACAGGAAAAAAGAAAACTAATTCTCGGTCGACCGAGAGCTCTTGTTCGATCGACCGAACAATTTTTATTTTTATTTTTACGACACTTTGCTTGATTCTGAGACTCTTATTCACAAAATATTTACGAATCCAGTTCTAACAAAATAAGCTATATCTTAATTTAATGACTCGAGTCCCCGGCAACGGCGCCAAAAACTTGATGACGTGGTCAAGTTAAATTAATAACTCGATGCCTACTATCCCACTAGCAAGAGAACTAGGTTCAATTGTAGTACAGCCAGATAGAGTCGAGGTCGATCCCACAGAGACTCGGCACAAATAAAACACAACTTTATCCTATTAGAACTAAATTGAAAGGGCGGTCTACGACCAACTAAATGCAGAAAATAAAATAGTGACAACCACAAGACACAAAAGATCACAGAGACAAACTAAAGACTACTAAAACACGGATAATACGTTTGATATTATCTAGACAAATAGTATTGATTACGCTAGTAGATTTTAACTTCCCATGTGAATTAGGATGATAACGAGACAAAACAAACGTTAAAGATTAATTATTATGACTACGAGTCATCCCCAAGGTAGATTTAGTTCCAATTAGGCCCTCTAAATCATCGTGCCTCCATTACGTGACTTCGCTTTTTAATGCCTCCATCTCATATAACTTCCCTGCACAATTACGAGACTAGGGATGCCGGTATAAACCGTAACCTCATCTAAGCAACATTCCTAGGGTAAGGCGTGCTTCTTAGATGCCGATTCAATCTATATCCTAAGTAACAATCACTTTTTAGGTTTCATGTTAAATTATGATGACGAATAACTAAGTTGATCGGGTTTAATTACTCGCTTTAATTCCAATTCGTAGAATCGACGTGAGTCGAAGCCGATCATGATATTGCCCTACAAATTGCCAGGCTCGGTCGACGAACGACAAAGACTCGGGCGACGAAAGTGACACGTCTAGTCGACCGAACACGCCTCGTGTCGGAACAAATCATGATTACTTCTTAACGCTTCTAACCTAAACACATGGGTTCGTAAATAGATCTACATCACGCAATCAATACAAATAAAATTACTCCATAATAAAATACAACAGATCTACGAATAAAGATTGCATACTTGAATAGTCATACCTCAAGACGAGAGAGTGACTCCACTCTTTAATGCGCTCCTAATCGGAGAATCCGACGAATCCACAATGAACGAACATAAAGAAAATAAAACTTAAAAACTAAAATTGTATGAATTGTTTTGTGTTGTAGTGGTGTGTGTTCTCAATTTAAGTAGTCTAACGCTTATATAGGAGTTGAAGCCGACATAGGGAGAATCCGAAGATTGACATGCATTTATCACATTAGGCTCGGGTGACCGAACCTACACGCTCGTCGACCGAATGGCATGGCTCGGTCGACCGAGCCTCCTCTTTACGCTGCGTTTCACACTCGGTTCGTCGACTTGTTCCCCACTCCATGCTTTTGAATTGATCGATTTATCTTTTCTTTAATGCTCCGATTTTCTTCTCTTTTATCTTGAGATCTCCCGATTGTATGATAATTATCTTCCCGATTTATCATGATCTGCAAAATCGACATTTATCACACAATTAATTGCTCTTTTATAATAAAAATAGCTAAATACCAATTATCATATTAATAATCACTTATCATTAAATAATAAATATAAACACGTGATTAAACATGAAATATATATAATTAACTCCGATTTAAGGTTAGAATTGATGACATAAACATGTATATTTTAATCTGTCATCACTTCACAAGAAGAAAGATCCTGGAATGTGCACTCGATCCTTATCAAAAACAACGGTCCAATTCGGATCTTTAGTGAGTTTATCGATGATATATAAGGTTACAATCTAACTTTGGAACAAATAAGACCCTTTGTAGATATATCTCGATTAGTAAGTTTAACCTTCCCAACACCTTTTGCATAAGAAACAGAACCATCAATGCGCTTTTAATTCTGAATTTGGGTGCATGGCATATAGTGGGTAATGAGGTTTTTATTACTACCATGTGGGAAGAAGCCCCTAATCAACAATCCAAGTCTCTTTACTAAGAGGTGAGCGGAATATACCTGTTTTAGCATGAGTGGCCATTTCAGGTAGAGGATCTACCTTCACGATCTTTGAGCAATAAAGGCTTTAAAGGCGACAAAATCGAGCATTCGGATGGTCATTTCTCCTCAATCACCGACAAGTCTCGCCTTGATTTTCCTGGTTGGTTTTGAGGTTTTAGAGGATTAGGCTTGCCATGAAGCTTCCAAAGAATTGTCCTTGGTGTGATTTGTGCGTTTGCGGTGATCACAGAAACAACCTTCCAGCTTTCTCAAAGAGCTTCCAGTAAGTCCCAAAAATCCTCAAAGACCTTCCCGACATTCGGCGAGCGGCACCTTTCAGATGGGGTTATCGGCGAGGGTGTTCGATGAGCATGACTTTCCTCCTGCTTTCTTCATGTTTGACCTCGGCAAACATGGATTTGAGATTTGGGAGAGGTTTTGTGGCAAGAATTCTCCTCTAACATCATCAAGAGTAGGGTTCGATCCAGGTGAGGAACTTGAAGACTCTTTTCTTTTCTATGATGTCCTTATAGAGGCGGCATCTTAACATCATTCCAGGGTGAGTTTCCAACATATCTAGGTGTTGCCATGCCTTAGATAGTTGATTGAAATATTGAGTTCTGAGACATATCTCCTTGTCTCAGCTTTTAATCTGAGCTTGAGTTCATAGACTTGGATGTATTGTCCTTTTTTTGAGTAAAGGTCTCCGGCATTATCCTGATTTCCTTAGCGATGTCATACATCATGAAGTTCTCATCGATCTCTTTTGTCATAGACCTCGTGAGGATGGTCATGACTTGGTTATTTTCTCGTGTCCCATGCTTCAAACTTGGGGTCGGGCCAAAGGGCGGCGTTTGGAACCAGATAGATATCCCATCTTGCCCTGGCCGGAGATATACATTTTCATAGACCTTGACCATAGCAAGTAATTGTTACCATCAAGTTTATGATTTGTAAAGAAGAGTGTTCGATTATCCCAAATCTGAGGCAAATTGTGAGTCTATCGAGGAAGATGAAACTTCGATAATGTTGACATTTTTCCGAAAAGAATCGAGTTTTGCAAATGATTTTAGAACTCAGTAAGTCTCGATACCATGAAGAGAGTTTGAGAATGTGATAAACACAAGAGTAAACTTCAACTTAGTTTATTCATTGATATGAGAGGTGTATAAATAGATACAATTGAGAGAGACTAGCAAGCTAGCTTGGCGGCCACTTGAGTATGTAGATGTGGGCGGCACGCATGCAAAAGTAAAAGTAAAAGCTATGTCTATGACATAAAGTAAACTAGAGTTTGACATATTAATTGTTTATATGTATCACAATTAATATGTCTATGACATAAAGTAAACTAGAGTTTGACATATTAATTGTTTATATGTATCACAATTAATATGTCTTTTACAATTAAATAAAGTGTACAAAATATCCTGTACGAACTCCTGAGGTCATAGGCACCTGTCTTTGAACTTCAGTGATCTTTGAAAAGTAATCTTGTAATATTTCCACATTTTAGACTCATGTTAGATTATCTTCTTCTTTTCCTTCTTATAGAAGTATCTTTATTATTATTATTTGTCTTGTAGGAAATGGTTTCTACTGGGCTCCAACTGATGCCTACAGGAATCGGAAAATTTGTTGGCTTGGATTATGAACATGTTGGACCCACACAGTCTCGAGTTGATGAAAAATGGCCTCTTGGGCTTCAGGTTAGAACATGCAAATCTTGCTCTCCAGCCACCCCACCCCCACCCCCTGCCTCTCTGGCTACTGAATTGTATGCTTGTGAGAAATCTTAACCTTTCTTTTGTTTGTTTTTGTTGGGAATTCAAAGTCTAAAGCCCCTCCGCATGAGATTATGACTGAAGTTCTGAAAGCCTTGCACAGACTAAACATTGGCTGGAAAAAGATTGGGCATTATAATATGAAATGCCGATGGAGCCTTGACAACAATAATGCTTCCCAGCTGTTATACGTGGTCAAGTTCGAAGTGCAGGTAACTTTTGCTCTGATCCATTTCTTCTTTTTGTATAAACTTTAAATTAATTGTTCTTTGGGAAGCATATTGACAGAGTTCAGTTAGAATTGATGTCAAGAACTCTTAGGCTACATTTTTGAATTGCCTAGAAACCATATGGACAAGACGTGTTGGCTCTGTTTGTATCATAGTTTGTGCAGTTATATCCCACTGTTCCATATTGGCATTTTTACCCCTCAATCATGCCTTTTTTCTCCCCTTTTTAGTCCAGTTTTGTCATGTGTCGAGTTTATATTGGTTGGATCATGTTTGACATGTGACACTTAAGACTGAAACTGTAGAAAACATGCATAGATGATGGGGTAAAATGTCAAGATGAAACATTCTATCATAAAGTAGCAAAAGCAGTGAAAACAAAAGGGACCAAAAGTGGTCTTTATCCTCGATTCTCTTTGGGCAAAAGGGCAAAATGTAAGTACTTTTTGCTTCTTATTATTTGCCTTACTCAGTTCTTCTGATGAAATATGTTAACTACTTGTTAGTCAAATGTCCATTCACATATGCTAAAATTCCTTAAAGTTTCTTTGCTTCCCTTGATTACTTGTTATAACATGTTTATTTTCTTTTTGCGGATGCTTATAGAAATGTCAGTCATAACCAAATGCAAGGATACGGGAATGACGGTTTCGGATCTCTTACCAGCCTCTCCACTTTGTGAGACATTTTCCTAATACTTTTGAATTCGTTGAAGAATATAATGGTCCTTATGATACTTGTGCCTCAAAGACGGTCTTTACTGGTTTTGACCGTTTAGATGCATGACAGGTGTGCATATCAACAAAACGTTTTTTGACTTCTTGCACATTTCTTATGCATCTAACGGTGACAGTGGAAAGGTGAATACACATGGTTCGATTATGATGATCTATGTTAATGCTTCAGGGATTTCTCTTTTAACTCAATGCAAGGTGATCTTCCAAAGACCTTCAGCTCACTGACATGCATGAATAACATGTAAGCTTTCTAAAGTTTTGATATCATTTCTCATGAACTGATGAAATTCTTTTCCTCTCGATCTCAAAATATATGATTTTAATGGTTTCTCCCATATTGAATTTTCTGTTGTTTAATATACTTTGTAGAATTTTTGGGTGCTTAATCTTAGATCGGAGGGTATTGTGCTCTCAACGAACGCTATGAGGGTAAAGACGAGGTGCGAAGCCACTCGACTACAGATAATTTGATTTTCATAAGGTTTGGTATGGAAACAGTTTTTTTACCTATTTGTGTTCGAGTTTGTAGTTTTAGCTGCTCAATTCATCATATACTCAAGGGTTTTGGTGATTGATCTTGCAGATGTGACGAACAAATGGGTGAATGTCGAGCAAGAAGATATGGTTTTTTGGTCTTCTATTGCATTGGTTGGAGGTATTTTGTGTGCTTAATTATTATAAAAAGGATATACGAGGGAAAGTATAAGTATGTTCATTTTCGCGTTTGCTCTATCGTATTATAAGTTTTAGGGGCTGAATTAGTTTAAAGAGTAAAGTATAGGTTCTTTTAATGTTGCCTTTTGGTTATGTAAAGATCTTGAACAATATTACTTGGTAATGGATTCCAATCATTTTGAATTTGTGTTTGATCACTACATTGTCTCTTCTGTGGTTAATTTTATCTTCTTTACAGGGAAAAGACGGTGTCTCGACTCTGTTTTTGGCCAAAAATTCATGCTATTGATTGATCTGTGCATCACATATGCTATATTGTAGTATCTTGAACAATTTGAAAGCCTGAATTTGGTGGTGTTTATTGGACTTCTTGAAAGTTTGCAGATGCTCAACGACATTATGTGAGCAGCTGTAAGAATTCACTGGTTAGTTGCATAACTTTACCCTTATTATATGAACTCTGATTGTTATTATGTTTCCAGAACTGAAATTCATTATAACGTAACACCCATCAAAAAATGGAAATGCAGACTCATTGGCACCGGTAACACCCATCAAAAAAATGAAGTTCACAGATATCTAAGGATTGTACTCCCAAAGATTGTAAAACCCAAATCCTATTCCCTAGTACATAAATACTCTCTATTTTGCTAACTACTCCCAACGGCGGCAAATTATATGTAATACAAACACCAAGTATGCCCGAACAAGCTGTAGTCGGACCAAACAATAATATTTTGGGAAACACGTCGATATATATACGCCGTGTTTCCAGGCACAACTACTTTCAGAAAAAAAATCATAATGGACGTATTTTGACATATTACAACCACATCTTTCCCTACCCCCCACAACGCAGGACATTAAAAAAACAACTTAACCATTCGAACACACAAAAAACAACAAAACCCAATGGCCTCATCGTGCAAAGCACGATCAGACCACTAGTTTTCTTATTATCAACTAAAATGTGTATTTTAAAACAATCTAGATAGAATTAAAGTGACATACATTATATATTTTCTAAATGTTAAAAATATTTTATAATAAGATCATTGTACTAATTGTATTGTATTACAACCACATATATATCTGCTCAACCTTCCATTATACCTACCCGGCTACCCCTTCCTTATACACGAAAGAAAACGAGAATAAATAAATATAATGCATGTCACTTATAAACTATATATATAACCATCGTAAAAGTCTTTTTCACATTATGTGAATGTGTATGGTCGGTTATGAATCACATATACTTATGTTTGATGACGTATCTTGTATCCGATACGTATTTGATACTGCTATGCATGTGATACTTAGAAACACATTCGTAAATACTTGTTCATTATTCGAATATGCGAAATAGACCACTATTTTGAAAATTGACTAAACATTGTTAAAATAATGATTGAAAATTGTCCGGAACGACAAAATATACAACAAAAAATGAAAGGACTTCTAATTATATTTGTCATATTTACACAAATCCTGGTACATGTATCCTATATTGCAAAAAAATTGCATCCACATATCCCGTATTCTAATCGCCGCACTCCGTGAATCCGTATCCGTTAACGACTTAGTATATGGTAAAAGAAAGTGAAAATACAAAATGGCTAAAATTCTCACAACAAGTCATCAACTATAATTCCCTTAAAGAAAAAAAGTCATCAACTTATTGTCCCATACCCAACATTGCAAGACACTATTTTTATAGAATCAATCGTTTGAAAGTAATGTGTAAAGCAAAATTCAATTTTTTACGTAATTGTAGATTTTCACATATCGATTCTACTGTTCTAAAAATAAACGTAGTATACGATACAATCGTTGAGGTACAAATAAAAATTCAAAAATACAAACACAAAAAGAATTACACTTTGAAATCATCGAGTATTTTGTAGTTTGGAAATTAGCAAATGACACATGAATTTGGATCTTCCTCCACTTGGCTTCTACTGTAATACGCCGGCGCCGGCAACTGTGGCGGATAATGTTGATACGGCTGAAGAGCTTGCGGCGGCGGATACTGATTATAATGGTTGTACGGCTGAAGAGCTTGAGCCGGTGGATATTGCACGTAGCTAAAAGACTCCGGAAAAGACTTCACCAGCTGACCTTGATGATGTAAAACCGGGCCGGGGCCGGGGCCAGGGCCACCTGCCGGAGGAAAACCAGTGACCGGAACAAGAGCTTTAACATCCTTCTTCTTCTCATCTCCTCCACCTCCACCTCCACCGCCGCCGCCATTACCACCAATTCCTTTTGGTAGTACGATTGACATCTTTTTTGGCTCCTCTTTCTTGGTTTCGTCTTTTTTGGGCGGAGCCGCCGCCGCCGCCGGCTGATCATCTTTCTTTTTCTCCGGCTCTTTTGCCGGGCCAACTGTTAATATATCAGTATGACAGATTTTCCTTAATTTAGCAGCCATTTTTACTGGATCAATATCCCCAATAACTGTTAATTTCTTCTCTTTCATATCAACAGATATGGATTCAACCCCTGTAAATATCAATCAAATTTATAAATTATAGTAATTGCTTTTCAGATCTTCACTCGATTTTAAAGTTGACAACCCACTTTCAATCTCCCTAATCAATTCAGAAACAACTTTTAAAAAATCGATTCTAAAACCAGAACAAACTACTTTCAGATTGTCGATTGTAACAACCGATCATTGAAATAGAATCAAATTTTTCACAGATGTTTATGATGTTACATTAAAAACGATGTATTGCCGTTAAAGATGATCGGAATGTATGTATACCTGAGAGGCCGGAAACACTTTGCATGGCTTTCTGCTTGATTTTCTCATCATAAAATTCCAACTTAAACACGACTTTCTGCCATTAATTAATGAACAAAGATCATCAAATTAGTATATCATATGCTTAATCTCAATGATAAAATATTTGGTTTTTCCCCATAATAACATGAAATTAAAGAGAGAGAAGAAAAAAAAACGGATGATGCAGATTTAAAAGAAAAATATATTGAAAGAAAAAATACTAGGGCTAACCTTCATAATAGGTTTGATAAAAAGATAATGATTTATGGGAATATATTGAGGGAGTATTTTTAACTTGTAGATGAAGAATTTAATTAAGACGACTGTGAAATATATAATCTATATCTATATATATTTGAATATAAGCAGAGGCAGTCCAAATGGAAAGAAGAGAGAAATGGGATTGCCGGAGTGGATTTGTATTTTGTATTTATATTTCCTCAGCCAAAATTATGGACTGCTTTTGTCAAATTAAGTCAAAAGGTGATTGTCTCATTCAATGTTCTAGTTTCAATTTCAAACATAATTATATCACATTATATAACACATTTACACAAATTAATTATTATTATATATCCATCTCTAAAAAAATTATTATTGTACACTTAAATATGGATTGCCTATTTATAATGATTGATTTTATATAGATTATGATTTTAATTACTTAAGGTAAATATTAACCTCACAATCAATAACGATCAATACTGCATATATTTTTTTCTTAGAATTATATATACTTCTAAGAAAAAATGCTAAGCACAGCATGGCATTAGTTTGTCAAGAAAATACAAACAAAAACACACACAATACGTCATTAGTGACCCATCCATGACTTTCCTCCAACTTTTAAACATGTAATAGGTAGAAGGAGCACGCCGTCGCCGGCAAATAATATATTATCAATCATTTAGTGGACTATTCTTCCTTTGGTTTTTGGTTAACAACTTAGTTAAACCAATTATTAACAATTAATTAATCATTTGTACATTGGAAAATCCATTGTTAGTTGCTTATATTCTACTCTTTCCATTTCAAAATAACTGATGTAGTAGTCAGAAAGTTTTGTTTCAAAATAATTGAGACATAACATTTTCTAAAACATCATTTATTGTTAGTTTTCCTATTTAAGAAGTTAAAAAAAAATATGCATTAATTGTATCATAGAGATTTTTTAGTCATTGTATTCTTAAAATCATAGTATTAAATCATATTATTAATATGCGTGTTTTTGATAACCGTGACGATATTTGAAATCGGATGAGTAGAATTTAATGTAACAATCATTGTGCCAACGGGACACAACCAAATTTCCTAAATTTTAATGACGATTAAGAATCCGTTGTTTATGATGTATATTGATCAATATCGAAGGTGAAAATTTGGTTGTGGTGTAAAAATCGATATCCGATGATATAACGCAGGGTCTTCGATGAAGAGGAGTGCCTCCCACTCACTAGAAAGAGTGGGATATCAATCGTTATATATGAAAAAGAATCGGGACTCGTGAATCCTTTTTATTTTATTTTATTTTTTTATCCTATGCACTGATGCAGTAAGATATCTAAGAAATTATCCCATCGAACAGACTCCCCCTGGATATAGGAATAGCTCTGTTGTGACACAATGATTGTGTCTCTATCATTACTCTTGTAAATAACATGTATCATGATTAATACATCATTATTAAAAATGTATGACTCATGGTGGGTCGTCAAACCACCAAAGATAAATCACATACAACCTCTATAAATTAGTATAATGCAAGCGGGGCCGAACTCACGAGAATCAGTAGATTTATTTCTCCTAAAATTTGTAACAACAAAAGATATCTGGATATTTATAATACTTCCTAAGAATAAAAACAAAATCAAATTCAAAAGTTCCAGTCAATTGATCGTTTACTCAATTCCTACGATTGATCATCGATTCAACGATGACTTCGTTAAATTATTAATAAATTGGTTATAGTCACCGACAACCGCCAAGTGACCAATCTCTCCTAAATTCGATAATCAAGACACGGTCGTTAATTATTCTCTAACAGGAAGACACCCTGACACGGTCATAGGTGTTTGGAATCCCGAAGCATTAAGGCTTGAGAGACCCAATTCAAGGTATTAATCCAACCGGACTAATTTTAACCTAGGTTAATTATTTCCACAACAGAGAATCCTACGAATTACTGAATCGGCGGTAATGTGTTGTTTACCACTAAAACCCAATCTTTTAAGCAACCGCCTAAGATCGATTTTGGTGCTAGATCAAAATAACCGCGTAATTATCGCGCGCCAACAATTAAACGATCAATTCTAATCCTATATTTGAATCAGAAAATAGACAAATATTAATAATCAAACGAGGAGAAAAATGATTAGACCTCACAACCACATAAAATCGAGAGTTGAATAATCAATCAACCTGGAAAAGAAAATCTAACTACACATTAAAATAAAATGAAACCAAAAAAATGACATTGAATCACCTTCAAATTATTCTAGGAAATCAGCGGCAACTTGCGGAAAGAAGGTGCGCAGCATCTGTTATCAATTTTGTTCCAGCCGCCCCCACTCCTATTCAAATTCTAATATCTAATATCTTTAGTTAAAACTCAATGCGATGCATCACCAGTAGTATAAAATAAAAAATGATTATAAATAGTGCAAACATAGTGCAATCGTATGAATGCCGCAATTATCCCCTAGAATTCTTGAGACATCAAATTACAATGGCAGTTGCAAACTTTAAATTGCCAAGTGGAGGTAAATAAAAATTATATAGACATTTCTCCAGCTTGTGAGAAAATTCATCAACATCCCTCTCAGGTGCCCCCAAGAGCATCTAAAACCAAAAGATACCAATTGTTACAATTTTCCTCTTATCAGTTAATCATGAATCATTCACATCATAGTAACACCTTCATTTCAATATATACATGTCTATTTCCACAAAACCAAAGCAATAAAATAACACAATGAAGGATATTTTCTATTAAGGATATCATCTGCTTAATAGAAAATATTTCAGAGGTAATTGAGTCTCATGACAAAGAAAAGAAAATATAATTTGACAAATTAAGTCAAATGAACCAATTCTACAGTGCTTCTTCAAGAAGTGCTTTACACAATTTTAAAAACAACAGGAAAACCCCTTAAAGGTAGCAAGGGGATAAGTTGTCAGGGTCAACTTAAGGACTACGAATCCAGCGGAAGTAAAAGTTTAACTTTATGCAATATTTTGATTTAAGACCGAAGAAATTCATTTAAAAAACTAAAAACATTGCTATATTTTATTAGCAGACATAAGAAGAAAACCATTATGACGATCTTACCTTATGTCATCAAACAATTACTTTGTGTCAAAGTGATCGCCAAATAAATAAGAGAGACAAAGATAGCTTGATGATGTTTAAGTAAGCGATAAAATGATTTGCTTAGCGGGACTTGTCGTCCTTGTGCAAAATGATTCATACTGAAATAGCTATAGGTTTATCGTCAACACTTCTTCGGTAGATACAACCAACAAAAATGAATAAAAAAATAAAAACCATATGAAAAACACAGATTCAAGCATACTGAGCAAGAGGAACTGCTTGACGTTGGGGCTTCTTAGAAACCCCCAAGATGAATAACAGCAATGCTTGAAGAACACACAATGAAGCAATTTAAGATTGAAAAGCAAATAAAAACCTTGATATTAAATCATATCTCTATATTCCTTCTTGAATCCATTCTATAGCTAGCATGATACAATTAACACATTGATAATGTGTATCTTTACAATAAATGGTAATGAAAGCATGATGCAATAAATATATATTGTGTCTCGCATGTCCATATAGAGTGCGTAAATTGACTGATGCATTCTGTAAAACAGATGAGGGTACACCATGGCCATATGAAGAAATTGCTTTTTCACCCGATCCACTTTTGAGGTAGGGAGAATTTTGTTTTCTGGTTTAAATAACCATACGACCTTCTCATTGAGGCGATGATGAAACTTCATCGAACCAACATGAAAAAAAAAAAAAAAAAAGGTGAAAGGAAGATGCGGGATTTATCCAAATATGTCGCCTAAAAAAAATTATGAGAATACAAAGATAATAGTGATTCCACACACACACACAAAAAAAAAAAAATCAATCAATCAACACACAAAAACAAATTAAATACTCCTCAAAAAAAATTAAATGAATAAGTAAACAAACAACTTTGCAGAGAAAAGCTTTTAGAAAAGAACCTTCTCCACAAATAATCATAAGAACGAAAGTATGTTAAAATGAAAGATTCTCTTACGGTGAATTAAGTTAAGCCCATTTCTTAGCAAACTTGGAAACATTGCATCCTTACTGGATGGACATTGTAGTCCTGCTGTTGGCAAAGAACCAAAAAAAAAGTCAATATATACCGAAATATCATCATGAACTGCAAAATTCAACATAATTCAAGTATCTCTAGAATGGAAAATGTTTTTGTGCAGAAACTCTGGATCTGCACTTTGGAATATTCAAAATCGTCAATAGAGGTCAGTGGAAAGTTAATGGAATTTTACCAATTACCAAAGCAGAGATAGGTAGGAATAAACAAAATTTGTTGTAGAGCAAGTCTTATTCCGAATTCCTGCATTGATTGAGGAAATTTATTGGAATAATATACGGGATAATTTGTTAAGGGAAGTTGAGATATAGGCACAGATTGAGGAAATTTGAACAAATGATAACGGAAGTTGAGATATAGGCTAAATCGTGGGTTTATTTATTTATTTATTTATTTTATTTTTAGTTTGAAAGTTAGTTCGAGTTTTTTTTTTTTTTTTTTTTTTTTTTTTTTTTGGAAGCGGGCGGGTCAATAGCAGTAATCGGGTTAAATCTTCCTTTCAAATATATATAGATATATAGATTAATGTCTAACCCGCCGGCCACTCCTAATTCACGTATAAGTGAATATAGGTTTTCAGAATTCTAATTTTGGGCCACCCCAATTATTTTATTAAAATTCCTATAGAATAATAATAATAATAATAATAATAATAATAATAATAATCTATATATCTATATATATTAGAAAGGATGATTTAGCCCGATTACCCGGGATTTCGCCCCAAAACCCACTTTTTACCCGGCTTATACCCGCTGTTTGTTTGTTTGTTGTATTTTTTTATTTATTTTTTTTTTATTTTTTCCAATTCTTACTGGACACACGAAACAATTAAACGGAAATTCCGCATCGCATCAGACTCCACAATCATCGGATTATCTTCATCTATAACTGCATCAAATCCAAATCCTGCTTTCAAATTTTCCCATCTAACATCATCATACCATAACCACGTTAACCATTTCCAGAAACTCACCGCTAACCATTTCCACAAACTCGCACAATCCGTTCCACCCAAATATTGAATTGCAGCCATGGCATTGATATGAAACCAGCAGAATTTAGAATGCAAATTTACCCTGATTGCACACGGGCAGAGGAGTCCGGGCAGTGATTCAAGTTCTCCGTCGTCGAAAGATCAACAACCGACCTGAAAATCATGGTATAAGAGACTCATAGTCGGAGTTGGGTCGTAGGTCAAAATGAATCTTTTACGGAATCTTTTATGGGTATTTTATTGTGTGTGCGTGTTTTTTTTTTTCTTTGTTGCTATTGTTTGCAGATGTCATAGTATCCCGATTTCGATACTCTCAATTTTTAGGATGGTGTTTTATTTAAGAACCATTGCATGAACATTTTGCATAAGGAGTGCTTGAGTATTTGTGCCAAGGTTATGCCAAATGCATTGCTTTCAATCACCACGGCACTTTTCTTGCAGGTACGTTTCTAATGCACTTATTATTTCTTGCAATTATATATTCTGAGTTGGCTTTAGTTGATTTGTAATTACTTTCTTCTTTCAAATTGGCAAATCTTGGGTTTTATTTAAGAAGTCAACCATTGTGGGAAGATTTTGCATAAGTAGTGCCAGAGTATTTATGTGTTACGCCAAATGCATAGTTTTCGATCACCACGGCACTTCTCTTGCTGGTACATTTCTAATGCACTTATTATTTCTTGCAATTACGTATTTTGAGTTGGCTTTTGTTTTTTTTTTTTTTTTTGAGGAAGAGTTGGCTTTTGTTGATTTGTAATTACTTTCTTCTTTCAAATCGCCAAATTTTGTCTTTTGCCCTAATCCATTGTTGCATTATCTTGATCTGCTTTGGATTCAAATAGGGAACACTTGATATCTACCTAAGCTTAACTTTTTCAAGAGTAGAGTGGAAATAAAGACATGGATAGTGAAAAGAATTTGGATAATGAAAAGAGTTTTTTGATATTAATAAATATTTAGAGCTCCATTCAGGATGTTTCTATTTTGGGTAAGTTTTATATGTTCGAGCACCGGTTGTAAGTAGTGATGCTTTTGTCAACCATGTAGGATTATCGCTTTGGATGAATTAGCGTGTATTTTCACGATTAAATATTTTCTGCACCTTATATAATATGACGGGCTTATCATTCATGCTTTTGATACTATTTATGTTTCTTTTTTTTTGCTCATCTAGCCTCACAAAGAGCATCCATGTTGCATCTCAAGAAAGCATCTCAAGAAAGATAGCAGCAGATTCAGCCCGTTAATTAATTCTCCCACAAAAAGAGGAATAGACAGATTAAAGAGAAATGTCAAAGTTGTTCTATTTCTTCTTTTAATGTTTTTTAACATTTATTTTTTTTATTTCTTATCTACTTCTGCTTCTCTTATAGCTGCAACTTAATCACATATTATAGAAAGGAGCGAGTGCAATAAATAAATGTGAGATAGACAATCTTCTGTGATTTTTCAGGTTCAGAAGTAGAGAAGAATTCAAATGGCCAAGTAAGTTTCAAGTGAAGAACTTCATCTGTTGTTTCTGCTGCTTTGCTCCAGTTTGTGTCTTTGTGAGTTCGCTTTTTAACTTGAACCTTTAGTTCCTTGACATCCCTATTCTTGATCTGTCTATTTTTGCATAATTGAATTTTATAGCTTATGTTTTGAGTTGGACATTATTTTTGGCAGATGTATCATGTTTTACTACAATTTACAGATGAAAAAATGATATATTCCTCTTTGGTATTTATCTATTTAATTTTTGTTGGTTGTTCAGGTGCTCTTTCATTACCTACCATATCCATGTTGAGAAACTTAAAGAGTGAAATGGGATGCTTTTATGTTTATTCATCTTTTGACTCCTGTTCTACAAAGCTTTTCCTGTGGGTTTCTTTTTTTTTTTTTTTTTTTTTTTTTTTTCATGGTTATTTATATGATTGCACTTATATCATGATCTTACTTACCTGAAATAACTCTTTCAACTGTTGCGGAAAACGCTTCCAGCTCCAATACGACCCCTTTTGATTTTCAAAACATAAAAGTCTGTCCTTTTCTGCCACATTCCTCTCTTCGATCGCCAGGTATGTTTCTTCATCTTTTAAATGTTTTTCCATCTGTTTCTTCTTCTTCTTCACGTTCATTGTTTTCAATCAAATCCAAGCGGGATGTTTAAATCAAGTGGCTTCATTGACGGATTCGTCTTCTTCATGTTGTTTCATCTGTTTCTTCTTCCTTATGTTTTTTCAATTAGATCCAAGCGGGATATTAAATTAAGCGCTTTCATTGACGGATTTGAATGGTAGGAAATCTAAAGGAATTGTGAGCATTATTTTATAGATTGTTTTGTCAATATTGTGGAGCTGTTTTGGGTTGCAATCAAACTAATTTCGTTTGATGGGTTTAAACAAATTTTTATTGTTTTTAGTAGAGATTGTGATTCGAAAGATGATTCATGTTAGATGACGCCAAAAAGCCGTGATGGTAAGAATATTCTTATTATATTTCTTTTCATTTCCTCGCAATATTTGGTGTGATGGTTGATGCTTGCAAATTCATTGGATTTTCAATAGAGGTATTACTCAACTATGGTGAAATTTTTAGCAGTACAGTTAACATACATGGAAATTATTCTCGAGCCTTAAGCGTAAGTTTTCTCAAATTTTGTTTTGTTTTGAAGTTTTCCATAATTTAGATTGCGGGGCTATTCTATCAGCATGTTTGTTTCTTTTTTGTTTTTAATCTTCTAAAAATCACGACACTTACATAAAACCGAATCGCAAGTTTACGCAAACTGGAAATCGAAATAATAAGCAGACACAAAATGTTATTTTGTTTACTTTTTACTTTTGGTAACAAATAGAGTATTTTGTTTCATCCATCTGTTTCCCCCATTTCATACATACACATGGTTAAGCTTGGTATTATTGGTGATTTTTATTTGTTCATTTTGAATTCTTAATAAGTTGTCCAATTCGCTTATGTGACACAATCACAAGTCTATGGTTGAACTGCAAAAAAAGAAGTTGAATTTTTTTGTGGCGTCTCCTTTGAAATTCCTCAACTGAGGAAAATGTTCTCAGTTTCGCATGTGGAGAGTGCCGGTAGAATGGTAAAAAATTCTTTTCATTCCTACAATACCTCCATAAGAGGAATACCTCTTTCTGCTGCAGAGGAGAACAAGATTGGGAAATTGTTGTTGCGTGTGAATATATATGTTATAAAAAACCCATATTTATTATGCTTCACGTTGCATTTTCCCCTTTTATTTGTTTCAGTAGCAGGGGTGCAACATTTTGGTGGAATGCATGAGGATGGTTATGGTTGAAGTTGGGAAACCAAAATTCGACATTCGTAACAAAAAGGAATTTTGAATCTACTATTTTTATTTTTATCCTTGCTGATATATTATTTGTGTGTTTTTTTCAAGAATTGATTGAACCATTCCACAAAATGTATTATTTTTGGATTGTTGGTTTTAAATTTTAGCAGTTTGTTATTGGAAATTGATGTATAACGAATGTATGTGGTTATAACGAATGTGTGGTTTGAGAAAAGATACAAAGATGAGAGGGATATATGACTGTTTACTATCCCAACCCCGTGCATGTGCACGGGTATATGACTAGTGATAATAATAATAACAAGGGTCTTCTAATAATAAAAGCTTAATGTGATTAAAGATAAAAAATGCACGATTGGCTTTAGTAACTTTGTCTTCTCTTCATAAATCTGGATCCCGACATAGACAAAAACTGAAATTCACGATTCTTGAAATGACACTTTCCTCCCTTCTCCAACAAAACATTCGAATATTGCTCTATACGTCCAGAATTCCTCCAGCATCTCTATCGAGCTCCTAAAACCTGAAAATCAACCAAAAATACCCGAAACAGAGTATCTCCCGACAAAATAGATATATAATAAGCACAGAAAATCCCATAAAATACGGTCTCATCATCTCATTATCGACACAACTGCTCGATTACGATAGTAAGATATATATATATTTTTTGAAGGCATAGTAAGATATATATATATACAAATTTGTACGTTTCAAATTTGTAATGATTTATATAAATTGACGGGTAATTCTCACTGTAGAGACTTTTTTTATTATTAAAATTTGATCGGGTGGACCGTGACACGTGTAAAAGAATATAAAACAGTTTTGTCTCTTTATACATACGTCAGTCATCCAATGGTTCATTCTAGGGGGTGACACTATTGCCAGAGCCAGAGGCGCATCCACATACCCCGGGGGGTCACACGACCCCATTGGATTTTAAATTTAAAAAAAAAAAAATTTGCGAAACGACGTCATTTTGGTAAAAACTATCAATTTTGATCTAATTACCCGTCCAAACCTGTTTCGACCCGGAAATTTTGACCTAATTACCCGCCTAACCCGGAAATTTTTCAAGATTACTATACTTGTGTGACGAGTGACCCTACTGAAATTTTTTCTGAATCCGCCATTGGCCACAGAGCACAACTGCTCTGCCAGAGCAATTTGTCAAAAATGCCCCCGAGCTATTAAATTCCGTCCCTCCTTTTCCTCGCCCACAATTGCTTTATTACATTGACTTGGCTTTCTTGAGAGATGATGTTTTTTATTTTTGTTTTTTACTCTTCAAATATTTATGATGATCATTCAAAATTAATTTAAATGGCCTTATGTTCTTATAACTTTTTAATTTAATTATTTAATTTCTTACTTAAATGGTAATAAAATAATTATTTATTGCATTGTTAATTTATTTATACAAAAATGTTCATGAAATGTGTAATTTATTTTAAAATAAAAGCCACAAATACTTTTTCAGTCCACTAATAATGAGCCCCGGCCCCGTATCAGAATTTTCCACAGCCGATACAAGGAACGGTAGAATTGTGTGCTTTATGTTAAGGGGAATTCAACTTTCCTTTTGCTATATTCAGTCCAATATTTTCCAATGATAATGACTAATTTTGTATTTATTTTATTCAAGACTTTAGCTATCTTTGTCTTAAACAGAAAACCCCTGAAGACAAAAACCACGTTGTATAAGCTCACAATCTACAAAAAAAAATATATATTGTAACGCTCCTAAACTCCGGGTCTGATAGCGTTAGATGAGTCATAAACGGTCCGGCCAACTGCTTAGACCGACGTCCTCGCTTGGTCTAAAAGGATAACCCGAGTTAACAAGACGTTTATGTCTCACACTTATATGACTTTACATTCTCTCCCCTTATAAGGCACTGGCGTCCTCGCCTGGACGGTCAAAACTTTTTCCTGTGGACGTCCCAGTTTCGTCTCTACCAGAGGTAACCAGATGCGACCCTTACACCGTTTTTACGGTGTCCATACACCATCTCTTATGATGCAACGCATAGTTCCGTCTGATAGTCGGCTCTGAATACCATTATGTTACCGTTTCAATGATACTACATCATTCTCCTTGACACGACCAAAAAATGTCCTGACAATACCACCGGCCCCAATGCTATGTGATTCACAATCTACGTTATCTACATCAAACCTCAAGACAAAGGAACAAGGTATCGGTATTCCCATGAAGCTTTTTGATGTGTGGGAGAAAAAATGCACTAAACTACATCATTTGCCTTAACACTACCAAAATATATCTTCACAATACCACAAGCCACAAGAATGTGCAACTCACATTCAACGTTAAATATATCAAACATCACGACAAATGAAGTGACAACTAAACTTGTAAATTTTCCAATTTTGACCTTTAATTTCAACATCCTACAGAGTATAAACACATGTAGATCAGAAGTCGATGATGCATTCACATTATCGTGTATGATGTGTTCTTTGTATTTTATGAGTCAAGATTACACTTTAACGGTTTGAATCATATCATACAACCATTTCGCTCATTTAAAGAATTTATGTCACCCATTAATCCAACCAAAAATAAGGTCGAGCTTACTCAAAAATCATCAAACTATGGGGCGGATCCTATGCCATTAGGGAGGGGATCAATGTCTTCTTTGAAATCCAGTTTTTTTTTATAATTCAAACGATGTAGTTTAGTTCAAACAGTTCAATTAAAACATATTTAATTTTTAATGGTTTCGGCTTCAGATCATTATCCGAACTAAACGTAACCGAACTAAAATTTTTTTGGTTTCTATACGACGCGAACTAAAACCGAACATTAATCGAATTACCGATCGGTTTTCGGGTTGTTCGGAAACATGTACACCTATTCTAAAGAAACAATTCAAAGGCCCATTCAAAAAATAACGGGCGTAACCCAACTTGTACCTACTATTTTGACACCTGAATCGGGCCGAAGCATCATAAAAGCCCATATACCTTTGTCCATTAAAATATAAAACCCTTTCGACAGTTAGGGTTTCTCATTTCCGGTTGCAGCTCAAATTGTTCCCTGTCATCTCCGTCGCATTTTCCTTAATCGCCGTAGGCCCGTAGCCATGGTAAATTTTCGATATCCAACGAGCTATGTATGTTATTCTTAATCGAAATTCGATGTAGATTCATTTAATGATGTTGTTTATTATGTTAATTTAGATTATCTCGGAGAAGAATCGGAGAGAGATCTCGAAGTACCTTTTCCAGGAAGGAGTTTGCTTTGCTAAGAAGGATTACAATTTGGCTAAGCATCCGGAGATCGATGTTCCTAATCTTCAAGTGATTAAGCTGATGCAGAGCTTCAAATCAAAGGAATACGTGAGGGAGACTTTCGCCTGGATGCATTATTACTGGTATTTAACTAATGATGGAATTGAATTTTTGAGGACTTATCTCAATTTGCCATCTGAGATTGTGCCTGCTACTCTTAAGAAGTCTGCTAAGCCTGTTGGCCGTCCTTTTGGTGGTGGTCCTGGTGGTGATCGTCCTCAGTAAGACTGAATTTGATTTTTGTTGTTTAAAGTATTAGTTTTTTGAATTGGTGTGAGTTAGTGTTGAGATTGGATTGTGTGCTTTGTTGATTTTGCAGTGGACCACCTAGGTTTGAAGGAGATAGACCTAGGTTTGGTGACAGGGAAGGTTACCGTGGTGGTCCTCGAGGTGCTCCGGGAGAATTTGCTGGTGAGAAGGGTGGAGCTCCGGCAGATTACCAACCTGCTTTCAGGGTTAGTGGTCTTATCTCTTTTTTACTTTCTAGCTACACTGTCTAGTATTTGTTGCTGCATTTGATGTCTGATCATATTAGTTTTGAGCTATTAAGTTAATCATTTTCAGCTGCATTATTTAGTATTTCTTGCTGCATTTGATGTCTGATCTTATTAGTCCTTAGCTGCTGCTGTTTAATCATTTTAAAGCTTGCATTTGATGTCTGATGATCATATTAGTTTTGTGCTGTTGCAGTTTAATCATTTTTATCTGCATTATCTAGTATTTCTTGCTGCATTTGATAATAGTATCGTCTATTGTTGCTGCATTGTCTAGCATCAGTTGCTGCATTTGTTTACTGATCATATCAGTTTTGTGCTGTTCTAATTTGATCATAGTGATTAGTCATATGCCGGTTGATACTTGATAGTGCTTCCATGTCCGAAACAAGGAACATTAGAATGTAATATAAGTATGCATGGTGTGGTAGTACACTTTTATATGTTTCGTGTAAATTTTGTGTTTCTAAGTTGGGTTTGTAGGCTCCCTTTTGCAGCTATCATGTTGATGCTTATACATGTGTTTTCTGTTGGCCCTTCTTACTACTAGTCTCAGATAATGCTACTTCAAAAGTGCACTTAAAATCCACTTCAAAACCATTTTGTCATTGATCATACATTACATATCAACTATTGAGAGATAGTTGATACATCCTTTATTTGATCAATGTATCAAAATCACTTGAAGTGCATTTTAAATGCACTCTGCATGTAGTAGCATTATCCGAGATTGACTAAGAAGAAGGGCCAACAAAAAAGATATGTATAAGCATCATTGTATGTCTCCCATATATTTGAACATATAGCTTACAACATAAGGGATATCTCGACTTTGTCTCAATAGCAGATATGTATTGTATTAGTATCAATGATGAAAATGCTCTTAAAGTGGATTCAAAATGCACTGTGTAGCTTTATCTGTGAGGCTGTCCCCATATTTTCTTCAAGTATTGAGTAAATCTTGCAATTTTTAGAGCTTATTTTTATTGTACGTTTGAAATGAGCGGCAGAATACACTTGTCACCTAGTTGAGTGAGCTGTGAAACCTATAGGTCGCATATCGTGTTTTACTCTTTTTGACAAGTATGTTTTCTAGTGTTCATTTAATTCATCAGATGTAATTGTATAATGAAAACAAACCCTATCTTTGAATATGGCAGGGTTCGGGAGGAAGACCGGGTTTTGGACGTGGAGCTGGAGGATTTGGTACTGGTGGTGCAGCTCCCCCTAGTTCAAGCTTCTCTTAAATTTGTGTTTGCCTTTTGTGTTTTTGTTGTCTTGTTATTATGTAAGGTGTTTGGATGTTGCAATTGCTGTTCGGATTCGGATTAGGATTATGATAACCACCTGTTCAATTAAGATATTACATTCTACAATTTTGATTTATGTGGTGCTTCACGCTCTTGTACTATTATTTCTACCTTTTGTGCTCTATCTATGCATTTATTTTACATGATCGATATTTTGACCATATAAAGTGAATATTATAAGGGCACTGTTATTGGCATCACTGTGAATCTAGTGTGGACTCCACCTACGTCAATGAGGTCGAAATAAACATTTTGCCTTTGCAAAGTCGATTGTGCGGTAGCACGGTCACGACAAAGTGGTCGATGCAAACATTCTACCTTTGCAAAGTCGAATGTGGTGCCACTCTGTAACTAGATTGATATAAACATTCTACCTTTTTAAAGTCGACGGTGGTGCCACTCGTGTCAGAATGTAGAATGATATAAACCTTCTAGCTTTGCAAAAGTTGACTGTGGTGCCACTCAGGTGTCAGAATGATACGATGTGGTGTTAATATCTTTTTGTCATATTATTAACCCATATACAACATGCAGTATGAGCAAACTATATGCTAAACTGCTGCCACCAGAAATTCTTACCCGCACCTTCTGCATGTTAAACTGAACCGTCTAGATGAATTACAACTGTACAAGAAGTCGTATTATTGTCTTCTTGTACACGAATTATACATGTAACGATTCGACGCACACAAGGTCTCCCGGGTGAGAATGTCCCTACTAGAAGCGTAAGGCCATCCTGTGCCAACTACCCTCGCAGGTTTCTGCTGGCTGAAGTGAGGAGGTCAGGGTTCGATCCCCTTCCCCGTTTCCCTCCTTTCGTTTCAGAAAAAAAAAAAAAAAAAAAAAAAAAAAAAAAAAAAGAATGTCCCTACTACTGCAGAAGTAAGTACCCAAAGGCTGCTATTTTCACCAAGACAACACTAATGATTACATCAGCTTAGAAAAACCAAAGTAAAAGGCAAATAATCTCTAGCTGAGATTGCATCAAAGAAACAAATACATTATGATTACCCCTGCAAACATTTTTTAAACAGAAAGTGAATATTTATTTAAGCTATACAACAAGAAGCTAAAATATAAGAATACCTTTTCGCCTCTTTCATCTAGGGAGTGGGTAACCAACAATCTCAGGTGTCATCCTCCAAGACACTCTGATGTTGCATATTGGGCTTATACCTTTCGAGAGAGTTTGGTTGTAGCAATTGGTATTGGAGAAACACGATAATTCATGAGCCATTTATGAAACGCCCCTATTCAAGTGTCATTTTCAAAGCACTTCAAAAGTGAAGGGCGACCTGACTTTATCATTCATGAATGGATATAAAATGTTCACGATTCAATCATGACATTTCAAGACAATCCCTAAAGTGAAGGACCATAGACTTGCCTGGGGTCTAACTAACTTAAAGTGTGTGTGTGTGTGTATATATATATACACTCTTTGTGCCCTTGGCTTTCGCTTTAATTTCGTTTTCTGCCCTGAAGTTTTTGCATCCGTCACCGGCTCTCGATTGAACAAGTAATTCCATGGTATTGCATGCTCAATTACAACTTCCCGAGATGAAACATGATGCCAATCCTGTATGCAATGATCCTATTCCAACTACAAACGATTCAAGCTTCTATTTTGATGATTTTACCTTCTTGTTATGGCACATTCATTTTTATAATAAAAAATGACTTATAATTTATTGATGAATCTATAAAAGAAAAGATTAAATCCACTGCATTGATATAAAAATCTGCAGTTAAATTCCACACAATGCAGATTAACGATAAGTTTTTATTAGGGGAAAATACTGAAACATTATTCAATATCACTCACACTCCCCTAAACAAAAACACCAAAACACAAACTTCAACAAAAAGGAAAAAGAAAAAAAGAAGAAGAAGAGTTTCTCAATATTAAAAAAAAGGCCAATTACCAAATCATCCCCCAACACAACCAATTTAATCAACCTCCTCCATCTTGCTCTCTTCATTACCCTCTTCCTCAAGAGCAGGGATCTCAGCATCCTCACCACCATCTTCATCTTCATCAATGCTCAACCCAAGCTTCAACATCCTATGAATCCGACCCGCAAACGTATTCGGATCCTCCAAACTAAACCCAGAAGTCAACAACGCCGTCTCAAAAAGCAGCAACACAAGATCTTTCACACTCTTATCATTCTTATCAGCTTCAGCTCTCTTTCTTAGCTCCTCCATAATCCCGTTATCCGGATTGATCTCCATAGTCTTCTTGCTTGACATGTAGGCACCCATACTAGTATCCCTCAAAGCTTGTGCTTTCATTATTCTCTCCATGTTTGCTGTCCAACCATATTCACCTGTCACTAAACAGCATGGTGAATCGACAATCCTGTCTGAAACGACAACTTTCTCGATCTTGTCTCCAAGAATGTCTTTGATCACTTTGCAGAGATTCTCAAAAGACTGCTTCTTTTCTTCCTTTTTCTTCTTTTCCTCTTCGGTTTCGTCTTCAAGCTTTAGCCCTTCTTTAGTTGCAGACACAAGCTTCTTGCCGTCGTATTCTTTAAGTTGGGAAACGGCATATTCATCAATGGCGTCCACCATGAACAGAACTTCATAGCCTTTCTTCTTGAGCTTTTCTAAAAAGGGCGAATTCTCAACGGCTTTCTTTGATTCACCTGTTATGTAGTAGATGTCCTTCTGGTTTTCCTTCATTCTGGTGACGTAATCTTTGAGGCTTGTTAACTCGTCACCGCTTTTTGTCGAATGGTAACGAAGCAAATCAGCCAACTTTGCTCTGTTTTGAGAATCTTCATGGATACCCAATTTGAGATTCTTTGAGAAAGCTTCATAAAACTTGTTGTAATCCTCTTTATTCTCAGCTATCTCATTGAACATCTCAATGCATTTCTTCACCAGATTCTTTCGGATCACCTTCAGAATCTTGTTCTGCTGCAACATTTCTCGAGATATGTTTAATGGCAAATCATCAGAATCAACCACACCTTTCACAAAGCTGAGATACTCCGGAATGAGCTCCTCACAGTTGTCCATGATGAACACTCTTCGAACATAAAGCTTAATGTTGTTCGGTTTCTTTTTCGTATCAAAGAGATCGAATGGGGCTCTCTTCGGAACAAAGAGGATAGCTTTGAATTCAAGTTGACCTTCAACAGAGAAATGCTTGACTGCAAGATGTTCTTCCCAATCATTTGTTAGGCTCTTGTAGAATGATGCATATTCTTCCTTTGTGATCTCTTCGGGTTTTCGTAACCAGATGGGCTTTTGCTTGTTGATCAGCTGCCATTCATGAGAAACTTCTTTGATCTTCTTTTTCTTTGATTTCTCCTTTTCTTTGTTTTCATCAACTTCTTCAATGTCACCTTCTTCCTCTTTCTTTGGTTCATCTTCTTCATCATCACTTATTTCCTTTTCAGTTGTCTTCTCTGTCCAGAGGTAAATTGGATAGCTTATGAACTCAGAATGCTTCTTCACAAGATCCTTAATCCTCCTCTCTTCCAAATACTCCAACTGCATATTTCAAAAAATAAGAACAAATATTAGAATAATTGGAACCTTCATTTAGGGTTCGTTAATCAAAAAATTAAAGCCAATCAAAGAAACATATGCTAATACAAATTATACAATCATGATTCATCAAAAAGCAGACAATTACCTAGATAATAAAAGAATTGGGGCTAGTCAAAGAAACATTTCCTATACAATTTTTAGTAGTTCTTCTGTTTGGTGGTTTTTCACCACTTTGACAACTTCTATTCCATTATGAGACGGTATTTAATTAATTTTCAACACGATTCTTCGTTGTATATATACTAATTATGTATGCGTATCTATACTGCATAAATGTCAAGTAAGTATACATATAAGATATATATCGACTTGTACCTAAATGTGTATCCTAAGCGTCCAATGCATATCACGTTACTAGACAAAAGTATATGTGCATGCTGTAAACAGTAGTATCCATACATCATAACATATACTAGACAATTAGGGTTCATCATAAAGTAAGACAATTACCTGATCTTCCTTAAGGAACAAAGTGATTTTGGTTCCTCTGCCCAATTGCTCACCATCAACATCCCTTGTGATAGTAAAAGATCCACCAGCTTGTGATTCCCAAACATATTGTTCATCATCATTGTGCTTTGTTGTCACAATCACTTTCTCTGCAACAAGATATGCAGAGTAAAATCCAACACCAAATTGCCCAATCATGCTCACATCTGCACCAGCTTGCAATGCCTCCATGAACTCTTTTGTCCCAGATCTTGCAATTGTGCCCAAATTGTTCACCAAATCTGTACATTTTCATCAATCAATCAGGTTATGCTACAAACTTATTTAAATAAATCCTTGCTAGATGAATGTGATTACACACCAGATTCATACAGTAGAAACCAATCGTATAAAAAAATATAAGGCTCGTTTTCACATTTATATAAACAGAAAAAAAAAAACGCTAAGACAGAATATTATATATAGAGAGTGCAGTGTCACTTAAACTAAGTTGTGTTTTCTTCTGACTCAATCAGAAATTTTAAAGAACAGCAGATCAGCATTGCCTATTGATATAATACACAGGTTCACAATTACTGTTCACAGTAAAAATACAGGAATAAATATACTAAATGAAAGATAATAGACAGCCAAATTCTCAAATTATTCACCAAATCTGTTCAAAATTTCACTAATCAATCGCGTTATGCAGCTTATGCTGCTACCAGAACAATTTCAGACTACTTTTCTAATCACACCTTGCTGCATGCATGTGATTACACACTATATAGAAGAAAGTGATCAGAGTATATCGCAACTATCATATGCTTTTTGAACTACATTCTTCTTCTTTCCCAGAATCAGTCAGAAGTTTTACCAAACAGAAGATCGGCCTTCTCTATGAAATTAATCCAAAGGTTTAGAACTACAGTTTACAATAAATTACAGGATTAAATATATACTAAACGAGAGATAATTGACAAAAGAAAAAACGATAAATCCCCACGCTGAAATTCTCGTGTTCTACATAAAACCTTAAGAGATATAAGCGAATTTCGTAAAACTCACCTGCTTTGGTCATGCCGATACCGCTATCAATGATTGAGAGAGTCTTGTTAACCTTGTCAGGTACAAGCCGGATAAACAGCTCCGGTTGAGCATCGAGCTTGCTCTTATCAGTCAAGCTCTCAAATCGGATCTTATCCAAAGCATCGGAAGCATTGCTGATCAATTCCCTAAGGAAAATCTCCTTGTTGCTGTAGAATGTGTTAATGATCAAACTCAACAACTGGTTGATTTCCGCCTGGAAAGCGAAGGTCTCTGCATCAGCCATCTGAACATCCGCCATTGCAAATCAATCAAACAGATCAAAACAAATAACCACGGATTTTTTAAAGAATTGAGGATGAATTTGAATGCGATTGGAGATTGAAACGTCGAGGAATTTGAAAGAGATTGATTCGAATAAACTTGATTGAATGTGGAAAACCGAGAGGTGGTTTATATATTGGAAGGGGAATTGTAGAGATTGTTCTAGGCTCTTCTATAAATTTCTTCCAGCATGAAAAAATCGCGGGATGTATAGTGGGGTTCTAGAGTATTCCACCAGTCTCATGATTTTATTTTATTTCATTTTATTTTTTCTATTAGGAAAATCTTCTTTTTACTCTTAAAGGGCTCTTTCTTTTTTAAAGACAATAAAGACCCCTAAACAATCATCTTAAACATTTTCGTATTTGTTTTATTGACATTATACAATTTTTATTTTTCTTATCGGGTGGTGGTCATAAATGACAACTTTACATCTTAAATGAAGAATAGAATGAAAAAAATAATATTTGGTTGAGAATGACAAAAAAAGAGATGTCTGAAAATACCCTTAATGATAATATTTTTTTTTCTTTTCACATTAAAGTCGTCTTTGGTATTCTTACGTGTTGGTATTCTTATGAGTTACTACATTATGTATTCTTATGTTTAAGGGTGTTTCCATTGCTTTCTATACCCTACTTGGGAAGGAACCCCAATAGGGATTTGTTTCAGACTTAAGATCGTGCGTATTCATAGAAAAAATGCCAAAACGTTACTCTTTCTATACCCTACTTGGAAGGGGCGATAGAGGATTTGTGTCAGACTTAAGATCGTGCGTATTCATACAAAATCAGTAGTAACATTACAAAAATGTAGTAACATTACAAAAATGCATTGATAATTCCTCAAAACAAACAATTGATAATTCTTCAACAACAATTCTTAAAGAACAAAAATAAAGACAAGTGAGGATTCATACAACAACAATTGATCAAAACCAAATGCAAAGAAACCTAACAATCCATTACAGTTTAACAATCCCTAATGTAGTAACTTTTGAGAACATGTAGTAACTTTCAAGAACATCATGTCTAGCACATTCCAGGACATAGGAAAGCCGAATCCATGGAAATCAGCGGAACCAAATCGCCATGGCATAGGAAAGCCACCAAAAGACCAAAACGCAGCCCAAGTAAAAACATTACGGAAATCCAAATAAACGGTCACAAAATCAAAACAAGCCTAAAAAAAAAGCCTATCTCCTAATGATTCGAATCGATCATTTTACGAGCGATTAAGAGTGTGTCGACGTCTTCAATGGTGAAAAAGATCAAACTTGGATAAAGGGTTTAAGAAATCAAATCAAAATCCCGTTTTTACGCTATTTGGAAGCAACCCATTAGCTTAGTTTCATCGGAAGAAGCATAAAGAGACCACTGGAATTCGGGGTAGTCGTTGCGCTTGCCAATATTACCGGGCTTTCCATGGCGTGCTTAGTTTAGATCTCGACCGATCATAAGCGGCGAAAAAGCCGAATCCATGGAAATCAGCGGAACCAAATCGCCAGAAAAAACAGAGAAAAAACAGTGAGGAGCCAAATCGCCGGAGACCAAATCAGCGGAGCCAAATCGCCGGAGACAAGTTTCCTGCTTTTTTTTGCTCGAATTAAGCAAGAGAGGTTTTTCCTGCTTTTTTTCCTCTGCGTTTGAATCCGGAGAGTTTGAATCCTCGAATTAAGCCTCCATCATCGAATTAACCCTCCTGCGTTTGAATTAAGCCTCCATCATCGAAAAAAATGCACATTCTATTTCGGCGTTTCTTTTCCTGCGTTTTTTTCCTCTGCGTTTCTTTTTACAGAGCATCGAATGAAGGAGATATGGGGATGATTTTGGAGAATCGTAAGGATTCTTCATTGAATGAGGCATGAATGAAGAAGCAACGGCTGGGGGTTTTTCAATTTGCAGAGAAGAGAAGAGGATTGAGGCTAGGGTTTTCTACATTTTGGGATAATGGAGGCTAGTTATAATTATAAAGGGTATTTTTGGATTGACATTACTTTTTGTCCTTCTCAACCATTGCATTTTTTTGTTGTCCTTTTTACATAAATAAGATGTAAAATGGTCCTTTACAACCTTTTCCTATTTTCTTATATTACACCAACTTCTGTGTCACACATGTAGGAATGTTATTATTCAATAATGTTGGTAAGAACGTCACCGTCATCGATATTTCTTTTTCTCATTAAGTAACGAGACAATACCTCGCACATAATCGTGGTATCCATAGAAAGATGATTAAAACACAAAAAAACGGTGACAATCACTGCGCTAATGATAGGCGAGAACACTTTCCGGCCAAGTCCCATTAATTGATTATAACGGTATCCTGGAAATGCTGCATGGACCCATATATGTAGGAGGAGAATAAGAATTACGTACGTTGATGCTAAACAAGATCAAGCCCGGGATATTCTAAGAAATGGGAAGATCTTGGATAGGCGGCCAACCTCTTGGAGAGAGTGATGTGCATGAACCAGGTGAGTAAGGATGTTGTTCCGTGGACCACTCGTCGGGTCTGATTGGTGGTGATGATATCACACCTTTCTCAAAGAAACCGTAAATGAGACTTTCAACTCATCTTGCTCCGCCCGAATAACAATCGCTCCTTTCCTTTGACCAACGGGTCTTGAAACAAACTTTGTCCCTCCCTACGTTTGTCCCGGTAAGCGCTTTTAGTTCTCATGAAGTTATTCAAGATTCACCATTGCTTATGTTACGTAAAAAAAAAATCACTACCATTTGATGTTTTATATAAAAAGTAACGTCAATAACGTTCCTTTTCACGAAAAATAATCGTGTTTTTCGAAGCAATTATTTGGATGGGTTAATCACTTGTGGTGCCGGAAGTAATTCTATGATACTAGTAATTGAAGATCAAAATATTACGATGCCAATAATTTAGAGGTCTCGATGACTGTTATCAAAATATTACGATGCCAATAATTTAGAGGCCTCGATGACTTTTTACCCTTATTGTTTGTTGATTTTAAATGTAACCAAAAACTTTATCTCCCTATTATTGGATTTGTTTAAGTCATTCATCTTTTTGAAAATGCAACCATACCCACACAAATAATATACATACATGCGCATCCCTATGTACGTAATCGGGAGCCCTAAACCTAATATTAGTTAGGTGTGATGTAGATGTGAACACAAATCCGAATTGTTGGCTACTTGGCTACAAAGGTCAACAATGTCTACCATCGAGCTGTGTTACATCCTTGGTCACATAAATGTAGTAGATTTGTTCATACTACTGTTTTGATTGTGTTTGTGATACACATGTGTGAATTATGGCTATAAATAGCCTTTCTCTTCCGTAAGATTATGTCAATCAACTGCCGAGTAAGGCTTCATGAACAAAGCTTTCTAATATAAAGTGTGTCTTTGTGTGTGTTGAATCTATCAAACATCAAGCGTTGTGTTGTGTTTACCCATTGGTATCAAAGATAGGGTGAGCCATTACCTCCGACCGAGATTGTTTTTCCGGTGAGGTTTTTAAAAAATGCAGCTTGCATATTTTTTTCGTTCGAAAAAGGGGGATTTCATTACCTTGTTTGGTACCTCTCCATTTTCCTTAGCAGCCAGTAGAGCCATTACCTTACCTTCATCCCCAATTGTTTTTTCCAGTGAGGTCTCTGAAAAAGTTGCAGTTGCAACTTCTTTCTCCATTAAAACCCATATCTTTTGTAACCTTGTTTCAGCTAGCTTTTTCAGCCTGAGAGCTTTCCAAATTTTTTTTGATAAATTTATCTTCTCGGCAGTTATCCATTGTGAAGAAAAAATCTAACTTTGCCCATTGATCCTTTTGGTTGCTGCTCTTCTCTATTCTTTAAAAAAAAGAGGATGGCGCCGTGGAGAGAGTAAAGAGAAAGAATAAAGAAAAGGTGATAAATTGAAGTGAATAGGTTAGAAAGGCAATTTGCCAAGACTGATTGCCTATTGAAGCATTATAAGGTCTTATCAATTACTTGCGTATTGAAGTGACCGATATCAATTATTTGGCACACATTTCAAATATTGTTTTGATGAAAGGAGAAAGAATTATACAATCTTGTCCCGTTTTTACCTTCGACGGTAAAAATAATTTTGATCAATGGAGCGGGAAAATGAGAGATTTTTTCGAAGTCATTGGTATTTGGGATGTCGTTGAAAACGGTTTCGACATTCCCGATGCCACTGCAAATTTAAATGAGGCACAGATAAAAGCGTTCGAGAAGAACAAAAGGAATGATCGTTTGGCTCGTCATTATCTCAATAATGCGGTTGAGTTAAGCGTTTATAATAAATTTATGAACGCCAAGTCAGCAAAAGAGACGTGGAGGATCCTAGTCAACGCCAACCGAGGTAACATTGAAGTAAAAAAGGTTCGTTTGCAGGAATTGCGGAGACAGTTCGAGTTGGCTCAGATGAGAACAACTAAGTCAGTTGGTGATTTTATTGCAAAGGTACGAGATATCGCCAGCAAAATGGGCGCAAATGGCGAGAGTTTGATGGAGGCACAGGTAGTGCAGAAAATTCTCAGATCTTTGACGCAGAAATTTCATATCAAGAAAACGGTCATTGAAGAAAATGATTGTAATAGTCTGGAAACTTCATTATTGGAAAATTTTGGAACTAATGAGAACCAAAAAAATGATTGGATTTTGGATTCATGTTGTAGTAATCACATGTGTGGGAACAAATAATTGTTCTCAGATTTGGATACTTCGGTACAGTCAACTGTTAAATTTGGAGATAATACTGAGGTACCGGTTCTTGGAAAGGGGAAAATCACTTACACTTTAAAAGACGGTTCTTTTAATGCTATTTCTGATGTATTCTATGTGCCTAGTTTACGTCATAATTTGTTGAGCATTGGCCAGTGGTCCCAGAAAGGCTATAACATAGTCTTCAATCAAGGAACCTGCACAGTAAGTGATCCGAAGAAATGACTCATTGCAAAGGTAAACATGATTAATAACCGTTTGTTTCCGCTGAAAATTAATTGTGGGAGTTTACCTTGTTTTAGTTATGTGAGTTTTGATGATACATGGTTATGGCATCTAAGATTTGGACATTTGAACTTTGGAAGTTTAAAGTTTCTTGCCAGGAATAAGTCGGTATTGGGATTGCCAAATATTAACTTTCCTCAAAAAGTTTGTGAGTCATGTACTTTGGGGAAACATCACAGAGATCCGTTTCCAAAGAATAAGGCATGGAGAGCAAGTACACCACTGCAGCTGATTCATTCAGATTTGTGTTATGTTGAAGAACCTTCCAATGGAGGTAGTAAGTATTTTATATCTTTCATTGATGACTTCAGTCGAAAAGCATGGGTGTATTTCTTGAGAAATAAATCTGATGCCTGTGATATTTTTAAAAGTTTTTAAAAAGTATATTGAAAAACAAAGTGGATATGAGATTAAAACTTTGAGAACAGACTGAGGAACTGAGTATATTGTCTGTGATGATTTCCTGGAAAATAATGGAATCAAACATCAGATGACGGCCAGATATACTCCTCAGCAGAATGGAGTGGCAGAGAGGAAAAACAGAACGGTCATGGACATGGTAAGGTCTATGATGCATTCAAAGAAATTGCCTAATTTTTTTTGGGTAGAGGCCGTTGCTTGTGCCTTTTATGTCCTAAACAGGTGTCCTACCAGAAGTGTACCAGGTGGAAAAACACCATATGAGGTATGGACAGGGAGAAAACCAAATATTGGACATTTGAAAGTGTTTGGTTGTATTGCTTATGCCCATGTTCCTGATGTTTTGAGGAAGAAATTGGATGATAAATCAAAAGTGTATTTTTATTGGATATTCTCATCAACAAAGGGTTTAGGTTGTTTAATCCAATGCTGAGAAAAAGTTGTAATCAGCAGGGATGTTATATTCGAAGAATAGGAAGCTTGGGATTGGTCACCTAAGCAAGTTGAAAAACCGAGCAGTGTTTCTATTCCAGTTGTTGGTTCTAGTATACAATAAACAGAACCACCAAGAGAGGAAATTGTTACTGAATCTTCGTCTAGTCGTCCACAACGACAAAGACAGTTACCAGCTCGTTTGCAAGATTATGTCATCGGAAATGATAATAACATGTCTGATGAAGAAATTGTTAATTTCGCTTTGTTTGCAGATTGTGATCCAGATTAGCTTTGATGAAGCTTCGAGAAATGATTCACGGATACAAGCCATGAATGATGAGATTCATTCGATTGAGAAGAATGATACTTGGGAGTCGACAAACCTTCCACTGTGCAAGAAACCCATTGGGGTAAAATAGGTGTACAAAACAAAAAGTAAAGCCAATGGAGAGGTGGATCGTTATAAAGCCGGACTTGTAGCAAAAGGATACAAGCAAAAGGCGTATTGATTACCTTGAGGTGTTTGCTCATGTTGCAAGACTTGATACGATTCGTATGGTTATTTCACTTGCTTTGCACAAAGTTCGTGGAAAATTTATCGAGTGGATGTGAAATATGCTTTTCTCAACGGTGTTCTTGAGGAAGAAGTCTATGTGGATCAACCTGCTGGATATATTATTGATGGAAAAGAAAGTAAAGTTTATCGCTTGAAAAAGGCGTTGTATGGACTCAAACAAGCCCCGAGAGCATGGTATACTCATATTGACTCTTATTTTATTGAGCATGGTTTTGAACGATGCCCTTACGAGCATACCTTATATGTCAAATATTACGGTGGAGGTGATATCATTGTTGTGTGCTTATACGTTGATGATCTTATTTTTACCGTAATAATGCACAAATGATTTGAGTCGGGAGGCTATGACTAGTCATTTTGAAAT
>JAOBSW010000464.1:0-51214 GCA_026214975.1 Gentiana macrophylla | reverse complement strand
TACTAACAATGCTAAGGTTGTAGTTAGATTCTTGAAAAGAATATTTTTACAAGGTTTGGGCGCCTACCAGGCGATTATAGCGACAATGGTAGTCATTTTTGTAATAAACCTTTTGAAAGGTCGATGATTAAGTATGGGGTTCGGCATAAGCTAACAATGTGACATATCACCCCGAGACTAGTGGGCAAGTAGAAGTCACCAATCGAGAAATAAAAGCGTATCTGGAGAAAGCGTCAATACGACTAGGAAGGATTGGTCGTTACGTTTAGGCAACGCTTTATGGGCTTATAGGACTGCATATAAAACCTCAATTGGAATGTCACCGTATAGGATTGTTTTGGAAAGGCATGTCATCTACCTGTGGAACTTGAGCACCGGGCCATGTGGGCAACAAGGATGTTAAATTTTGATGAGACATTGGCGGTGAGAAGAGGATGTTAGAATTAACTTCGCTGGAGGAGTTTCGTTTAGAGGCATACGAGAATGCCAAGATTTTCAAAAGCGCACAAAGAAATTCCATGACAAAAGATTGGAAAGAACCTTTCAAAGAGGGTGATCTAGTTCTCTTGTACAATTCGTGCTTAAGACTATTCCCGGGTAGTTAAAATCAAAGATGGCATGGCCCGTTTCGAGTACAACAAGTCTTTCATTACGGAGCGGTGGAGCTATTCAATTTCAAACACGAGTCCAGTTGTGGTCAATGGACATCGTGTGAAGCATTATCAAGGGCTTCGTCTTTGGTCTTTGAAAGGAGGTTTTGTACCTCGATGACCTCTGTTTATGAATAAACCATCTTGAATTGAGTCGAGCTAGCGACTATAAATTTAGAACTATATATTATAACTATCTTTTCCGCTTTATTTTTAATAAAGTAGCATCGTCTATCAACGGTTTTTCATCTCTCCGTGTTCCGAGTCTAAGTTCGAATAAGCGAGTTTTTTCCTTGATAGCCGTCATGTGAGTTTTTATTTAGGTTTAAATCACTTTTGGTCTTGTCCATGGCGTGTAAAGTAAAGTGGCTTAAACTGTTTTTAGATATCTATATCTAATTATTGCCACATTATTTTATAACTTCCATAGACATGGTATTTGACGATTTCGTGGAGCTTGTTTGCCTATACAGGGTGTGTCTGCTTCTCCACGACGTGCTGATGTTTACTCCGATATTGTTCCTTTATTGGGAGCCGTTTCCAGAACTAAGTCTTTCTTTTTGAACTCTCCTTTATTTTTGTCATTGAGGACAATGCCATGTTTAAGTGGGGGGCAAGGGACTTAGCTATATGTTGAAAAACGGAATATTGAGACAATATTGGGCCAAATTTAAAAAATTTCATGGATAAATGCCAAGTTGTTTAACTCGTACCCTTAAACTTATGATGTTCTTATACTTAGAATTGATAGGAAAGGAACCAAGTTAAGTAAGTGCGTGGTCATATTATACTTTGCGATAAATTGCTAGTAAACTTAAGGATATTCATGCCAAGAATTGCAAGTAGTTAGGCATTGTTCAACTACTCAACATGTGAATCGCTTAGTACATGCGTTATAATAATTGAAAGAAGTATGTGTACATTCCGTAGATAATTGGTTATGCTTACCTAGTGTCGTTATTTGTCGACTAATGTATTACGATCTTAGCCAACAAAGAGGAGTAATAAGCTTGAGATGTACTGTGTTTGATAATATTAAAACACTTGGGCTTGTAGTAAGTTACCAAAGTGGCCCGCGCTTGTGGTAATATTCGATGCTATGTTTAATCTAAGATAGGGATACTCTATGAAAGTTTTCTTCCTTGAGATTAGTAGCGATCGAAAAATATGCAAAATTGAAAAATTTAAATTTATTAGAGGCTTTGAGTAGTACTCGGTCTCCAAGTCTAAAATCTATATAGATACGCTCTTGCTTATTGTTCTGAGTGCTTTAACCATTGCGAGGCATAAAGTATGAATCTTTGATGTTGGTGAATTTGATATGAAATGCTGCATAAACTACAATCTTGCTAAATTTATATAAAACCAATGCGTGCACACAATCACTTGATTCATAGCGGAGTAGTGAATAATGTTTATCTTATGAGCATGGCTGATGGTATGAGTTGACTCAAGTTTCTTGTGTAAGTATGAGTTGACCAAGGAAAATGTTGTCTTGGGAAATGACTTATTGATGCTTTGTTAGGACGAAGCAAAGTTTAAGTGGGGGCATTTTGATGACGGTTAAAATATACTATTTATATCATCAATTCTAACCTTAAATCGGAGTTAATTATATATATTTCATATTAAATCACTTGTTAATATTTATTATTTAATGTTAAGTGATTATTGATATGATTTTTGGTATTTAGCTGTTTTTATTATTAAACACCAATTTATTTGTGCGATAAATACTGATTTAGCAGATTGTGATAAATCGAGAGGATTAATGTCATTCAATCGGTGGATCTCAAGATAATAAGGAAGAAAATCGGAGCATTAATCAAGAGGCAAATCGGTCGGCATAGAAGAGTGCGGTGGGGAACAAGTTAACAAGAAAGCAGCGTTAAACACGTCTTGAGAGAGGTTCGGTCGACCAGCCCCTTCATTCGATCGACCGAGGCATGTGGTTCGGCTACCAAGCTATCCAGACCTAAAGCAGCGTGCATATCTTCTAGATCCATCCTATGTCGGCAAAATCCTCTATATAAGCGGCGGCTACTGAGTGAGAACACACACCATTACAACACAAGACAATTTAAGTTTTTAAGTTTTAGTTTTCTTTTCTTTATGTTCGTACCTTTGTGGATTCATCGGAGTCTCGGTTGGGGAGTGCATTAAAGAGTGAGAGTCACTCTCGTCTTGAGTATGACTATTTGATTATGCAATCTTTATTCGTAGATCGATATATTTTATTATGGAGTAGTTTCTCTTGTATTGATTATGATGTAGATTAATTTACGAAACTATGTGTTTAGGTTAAAAGCGTTAAGAAGTAATCATGATTTGTACCAACCACGACATCGTGTTTGGTCGACGAGACATGTCATTCGGTCGCCCGAGTCTTTGTCATTCGATCGCCGAGTCTTGTCATTCGGTTGACGATGAGCGTGGTGATGTGTAGGGCAATATTATGATCGGCTTTATATCGTCGATTTCTGATTTGGAATTAAAGCGAGTAATTAAACTTTGATCAACAATTATTTGTCATCATAATTTAACATGAAACCTAAAAAGTGATTGTTACTTAGGATAGATTGAATCGGCATCTAAGAAGTATGCCTTACCGAGGAATGTTGCTTAGATGAGGTTCACGGTTTATACCGGCATCCCCTAGTTTAAATGTTGTGTCGGAAGTTATATGAGATGGAGGCATTAAAAAGCGAAGTCACATAATGGAGGCACGATGATTTAGATAGCTAATCGGAGCTAAATCTACCTTGGGGATGACTCCCGTAGTCATAATAATTAATCTTTAACGTTTGTTTTATCTCGTTATCATCCTAATTCACATAGGGAAGTTATAATCTACTAGCGTAATCAATCTTGTTTGTTTAGATAATATCCACAGTATTATCCGTATTTTGAGTAGTCTTTCATTTGTCTTTGTGGTGATACATGTCTTGTGGTTGTCACTATTTTATTTCTTGCGTTTAGTTGGTCGTGAGACCGACCTTTCAATTTAGTTCTAATAGGATAAAGTTGTGTTTTGTTTGTGCCGAGTCTCTACGTGGGATCGAGCCTCGGCTTCTATCTAGCTATACTATGATTGAACCTAGTTATCTTGCTAGTGTGTTAGTAGGCATCGAGTTAATAGTTTAACTTGACCTCAATCACAAGGTTTGGGGGCCTTTAGGGCGTTATAAGTGACAATGGTAGTCATTTTGCAATAAACCTTTTGAAAGAGCGATGATTAAGTATGGGGTTACGACATAAGCTTGCAACCGCATATCACCCCGGACTAGTGGGCAAGTAGAAGTCACCAATCGAGAGATAAAGCGTATCTGGAAAAAGCGTCAATACGACTAGGAAAGATTGGTGGTTACGTTTAGACGACGCTTTATGGGCTTATAGGACTGCATATAAAACCTCGATTGGAATGTCCCCGTATAGGATTGTTTTTGGAAAGGCATGTCATCTTCTGTGGAACTTGAGCACCGGGTCATGTGGGCAACAAGGATGCTAAATTTTATGAGGCGTTGGCGGTGAGAAGAGGATGTTAGAATTAACTACTTTGGAGGAGTTTCGTTTAGAGGCATCACGAGAATGCCAAGATTTTCAAGGAGCGCCACGAAGAAGTTCCATGAAAAAGATCTTGGAGAGGACCTTTCAAAAGGGTGATGCGGTTCTCTTGTACAATTCGCGCTTAAGACTCTTCCCGGGCAAGTTAAAATCAAGATGGTATGGACCATTTCAGAGTACAACAAGTCTTTCATGCAGGCGGGTGGAGCTATTCAATTTCAAAGGCGAGTCGAGGTTTGTGGTCAATGGACATCGTGTGAAGCATTATCAAGGGCTTCACTTTGGTCTTTGAGGAGGAGGTTTTGTACCTCGAAGACCCTATCTATGAATAAACCATCTTAAATCGAAGTCGAGCTAAGCGATTATAAATTTAGAACTATTTCCTTATAACTATCTTTTTCGTTTTTTTAATAATAAAGTAGCATGCGCCTATCACGGTTTTTCATCTATCGCCATGTTCCCGAGTCTAAGTTGGAATAAACGAGGTTTTTCCTTGATAGCCGTCATGTGAGTTTTCATTTAGGTTTAAATCCTTTTGGTATTGTCATGGCGATAAAGTAAAGTGGCTTTTTTTTAGATATTTATATCTAATTATCGCCACATTATTTTATAACTTCCATAGACATGGTATTTGACGATTTCGTTGGAGCTTGTTTGCTTATACGAGGATGTGTCTGTCTCTCCACGACGTCTTGATGTTTACTCCGATATTGTTCCTTTACTTGGGAGCCGTTTCCGAGCTAAGTCTCTCTTCTTAAACTCTCATTTATTTTTGTCATTGAGGACAATGCCATGTTTAAGTGGGGGCAAGGACTTTGCTATATGTTGAAAAAAGTAAAAGGAACGGAATATTGAGGCAATATTGAGCCAAATTTAAAATTTTCATGGATAAATGCCAAGTTGTTGAACTCATTACCCTTAAACTTGTGAAGTCCTTATACTTAGAATTGATAGGAAAGGAACCAAGTTGCGTGAGTGCGTGGTCATATTATACTTTTTGCGATAAATTGTTAGTAAACTTAAGGATATTCATGCCAACAATTGCAAGTAGTTAGGTATTGTTCAACTACTCAACATGTGAATCGCGTGAGTACCGCATGAATTATGATAATTGAAATAGGTATGTGTACATTGCATAGATGATTGGTTATGCTTACCTAGTGTCGTTATTTATCGTTGATGTATTCTCGATCTTCAGCCATCAAAGCGGAGTAATAAGCTTGAGACATACGTGTTTTGACAATGCGTTAAAACATCAAGCTTGTAATAACATTACCAAAGTAGCCCCACGCTTGTGGTAATATTCGATACTATGCATGGTCTAAGATAGGGGATACTCATAAAAAAGAGTTTTCTTCCTTGAGATTGGTAGTATTTGAAAAATATGAAGAATTGAAAATTTTCAAATTTGTAGAGGCTTCGAGTAGTACTCAGTCTCAAGTCCAAAAGCCTATGAGATACGCTCTTGCTTATTGTTCTAGTGCTTTAACCATTGCGAGGCAAAAGAAGTATGAATGCTGATGTTGGTGAATTTTGATATGAAGTCTGCATAAACTCTAATCTTGCTTCATTTACATAAAACCAATGCACATGCACACAATCACTTCGATTCATAAGCGAGTAGCGAATAATGCTTATCTTATGAGCATAAGCTGGTATGAGTTGACTCGAGTTTCTTGTGTAAGTATGAGTTGACCAAGGAAAATGTGTCTTGGGAATGACTTATTGATGCTTTGTTCGGACGGCTAAAAGTTTAAGTGGGGCATTTTGATGACGGTTTAAAATATACCTATTTATGTCATCAATTCTAACCTTAAATCGGAGTTAATTATATATATATTTCATATTGAATCACTTGTTTATATTTATTATTTAATGTTAAGTGATTATTAAAGACCAATTTATTGTGCGATAAATCTTATTTTGTAGATCATGATAAATCGGGAGGATAAATGTCATTCAATCGATGAATCTCAAGATAATAAGGAAGAAAATCGGAGCATTAATCAAGGGATAAGTCGGAGAAATCGAGATCGGCATTTAAAGAATGCAAGCTGGGAACAAGTTAGACAAGAAACGATTTAACATGTGCAAAAAGAGGCTCGGTCGACCGAGCCACTTCATTCGATCGACCGAGGGGTTGATATTCGGTCACCTGGCTTATCCGAAAAGAAAACGCGTATATCTTCTAGATCCTTCCTAGGTCGGCTATAGCCTCTATATAAGCGGCGACTATGAAATTGAAATATGAACAACCCATAAGATACGATTTATACAATACCTTGAGTTTATAAAGTTTTAGTTTTTATATGTTCGTTCATTGTGGAGTCGTCGGATTCTCCGGTTAGGGGAGCGCATTAAAGATTGTGAGTCATTCTCGTCTTGAGGTATGACTTTTCAATTATGCAATCTTTATTCGTAGATCCGATCTATTTTATTATGGAGTAGCTTTCTTGTATTGATTCCAGCGATGTAGACTAATCACGAACCCATATGTTTAGGTTAGAAGCGTTAAGAAGAAATCATAATTTGTACCGGCGCAGATCCTTTCCCGGTCAGTACGAGACATATCACTCGGTCAACGAGACATGTCATTCGGTCGACGAGGGTGGTGAAGTTCAGGGGCAAAATTATGACCGGCTTCGACTACATGATTCTCTGGTTTGGAACTAAAGCGAGTAATTAAACTCTGATCAACTTAATTATTTGTCATCATAATTTAACAAGAAACCTAAAAAGTGATTGTTACTTAGGATCTATATTGAATCGGCATCTAAAAGTACGCCTTACCTTAGGAATGTTGCTTAGATGAGGTTACGGTTTATACCGGCATCCCTAGTTTAATGGAATTGTGTCGAAGTTATATGAGATGGAGGCATTAAAAGGCGAAGTCACGTAATGGAGGCAAAATGATTTATATGGCCTAATCGGAGCTAAATCTACCTTGGGGATGACTCCGTAGTCATAATAATTAAACTTTAACGTTTGTTTTGTCTCGTTGTCAATCTAGTTCACATGTGGGAGTCATTAGCTACTAGCGTAATCAATATTCTTAATATTCTTTGTTTAGATAATATCAACAGTGATTGTCCTTGTTTTAGTAGTTTTTAGTTTGTCTTTGTGGTATTCATGCCTTGTGGTTGTCACTATCTTATTTATCGTTGCGTTTAGTTGGTCGTAGACCTCCTTTCAATTTAGTTCTAGTAGAATAAAGTTGTGTTTTGTTTGTGCCTGAGTCTCATGGGATCGACCTCGACTCTATCTAGCTATACTACGATTGAACCTAGTTCTCTTGCTAGTGTGTTAGTTAGGCATCGAGTTATTTTTATAACTTGACCCGCAATCAACCACCTGAGTGTCTCAGGCCCAGTGGGAGTAATCGGATCTACGTGAAGAATAGATGAATGAATGAGACAGTTTATCTTTCAAAGCAAAGCTAAGTGGTCTAGGGTAATTTCCTCGACAAGTAGAGAGTTAAACAGGGGTGTTGCCTAAAACTTTCTCACCATTCAAATGTTTAGGGTGATTTTACATGATTTATAACGTTATATTTTATAGACGATTTCCTCCAACTATTAATCGTATAATTTGCATAGAAATTAAGGGTTTAATAGAATTATTGAGCAAATGAGTTTTAAAAGTGATTAAGTGCAAATTTGTGTTAATTATGTGATTTTATTGGATAAATATCTTTAGATATGAGATGTTACATTTTGCGATGTTATCATGAATGTAGATGCGCTTGCATGTTAAATTAGGAGCTTAAGCGAAGATCGGATGAAAATTATGATGAAAGCTCGATTCGAATAAAGAAAGCTTGATTCGATTCGGCCCAAACTTAGTGACCAAGGTTTTCAAAATATCACATTAACAATATGTTTTGGGGCCTAAAAGATTGAAGGGATAGAAGAAGATGCCACAAGCTTACGAGTTCAAAAGCGGATCAAATTTTTTCCAATGCACTTCTACCGTAGTCTGTTTTCGATGGAAAGTTGACCCGACTTAGAGGCATTTTCAGGGGAAGAGTTCTTGACGAAAGTTGTAGATACTAAAATGATCTTTCCAACGCACTTTTGAATCACGTCAATCGGAGTCTACAACTCAAGTTATGATTTTTTACCGAACTGCTGGAACTTCGGGACGAACCGGAGATATTTTTGGCTCAATTGATGCATGTGGGGTGTAATGATGAGTAGTAACATGCTTGTAACTAACTCTTGCATGACTCATCACCTTCACATGTTTAACTAATCATCACCTCTCACATGCATCTTGGCTAGCAAAAATATCTTGGATATTTTCTACAACTTCTAGCATATTCCTAGCATATTCCTTGCATGTTACTTGCATGTGGCATGTAATGATTTCTCTAACAACCTTCACATGCTCTACATGACTCACCACCTCCATGTGAAGACTAATGATGGCAAATATTCTCCAAGATCACCTTCACATGCTAACTCATCATTACCTACATAACAAACTTCCAACCTCCCCCAAATACTACCTCCCTTTTAACTAACTTCTTACCTCCCCAAATGAACCTATCCTTATAAAATCTCTCCTATATATACTCCTTCATTTCCATCCATCTTCCTTGCCCCTCCTTGGTCACTTTTGGCCAAGCTTTTACTTTTCCGTCTTTTATGTAAATACTCTGTGGGCGTTATGCGAGAATAAATTAGAATAGTAATCTTGTTGTAATCTTTGGAGCTACGACCACGATTAAAAATCATAATCGAGGATGATTGGCTAAGGTCTCTAAGCTAGAACCACCTTTGTGAAGCCACCATCACCGGAATAAATAAGGATTTAAGCTTTAATTCATTTCTAGTAAGTTATCTTGTTCTTCCTTCATGTTTTACTTTGTTTATGTGCAATTTGTATGATCTATACTTATGTTGCATGCTAATCAATTTAGATCGATAGTTGATAAATTAAGTAGATTACCGTGAAGGAGAATGATAATATTCTTCCAACATCGTAAGTTGAGGGTGAATGTTGTCGATTAGGATTTATATCCATATCTTTGATCCGTAAATGCTTTAGTTGTACCGAGAGTGGTGAACTAATTAAAAGGCGATGAACCGAAAGGGAAAATGCCTCTTTAGCCAGATAATAATCCAAGAACTTACGAAACAATATGTGTCTTTCTTGTTATTTTTTCGGTGGGGTGGTGGATCATCGGTGCGTTCTAGTTGTTTTAAATTATAAATTTTTATTATCGTAGTTTTATTTATTTTCACGTTTGCTACCTTAGTTTGTTAATTGAAAATCCGAGATCATAATCATCAACTTTATAAAAGAAATCGAAGGCAAAAAACTCTTTTTAATACAAGTCCTGCGGATACGATCCGGTTTCTGTACCACTATATTGCGAGCCTTCGCGCTTGGAAGTGACATCGGTTTTATTTTATTACTTGTTATCTTTTGCTTTGCATAAAACCGCGAACAAGTTTTGGCGCCGTTGCGGGGACTTGTACGGAAAGTTTTAGTTTTCGTTTTTTGTCAACTAAGTTATCTGTTTTAGTCTTAAACAATAAAAAAAAAAAAAAAAAAAAAAAAAAATCTTTACGTAATTACGAGAGAGAAAAAAAATATTTTCTTTTAGTTTACTGTTTACATTACGTATTAGTTTTATAGTATTTTGTTTCTTTTATTTTGTTTTTAGACTGTTTGAGCTGTTTTAGTATAGTTTTTAATTCTAAAAAAAAATTAAAAAAAAATAAAAAATTAACGATAAATACCGAGTGGATTCGGTAATTACGAGAAAGAGAAAAGAGCCACGGAACACTTTTCAATCATTGAGGTTGGGTGATGGATTCTCGGTGAATCCCACTCTGAGGAAACATAAGGATAAAATCCCGAAACCTCGTGATTTAGGTGTTGGTGCCCAAGCGTAGTTTATGCAAACTCGAACTCACGGGGACCACTTTTGTATAATCCGGAAATAGAAGCGAACCATCGCTCGACCAAGCAGACGTTTGGTTCGGCTCATTGGACCGACGGACGAGGAATCACGGAAGGAAACAATCACGAAGGATACGTTGAGGAGAAGCTCAAGTAGGAGCCAGGTTGAAGAAATGGCGAGATCAACGGACATTGGCGGACTTTGCCATGCCATCTATTGTGAAAGTTAATCCTGCGCGTGCGTGATTCACGAAATCACGGTGATAATTCGAACTCAAAACTTCTTTAATCAATGCGGTGAGAGGTTCCACATTTCATGGATTTTCCATTGAGGACCCGCACGATCATATTCACTCATTTCTAGAATCGTGCGGGACTATTTTAATCAAAGGGTCACCGAGGGCGCCACGAAAATGAAACTTTTTCCGCTTCTCACTTGAAGGAGAAGCAAAAGAATGGTATAAATCCTTACCGGTCGAATCCATTACTTAAGTGGGAGGAGTTGGAGAAAGAATTCTTGAGCGACTTTACTTTCCACCGCAAAGACGGCTCATCTTACGAATCGGATATTCACTTTTGTGCAATCCGAGAAGGAATCTTTTTACGATGCGTGGAAGCGATTTAAGACTCTCTTGAGAAAGTGCCCCCACCATGGGTTTGGACAAACAAAGATTGATCAACACTTTCTACGATGGTTTGGTTGAATTGACTAAGGGGATGGTGAATAGTTACTGCGGGAGGTGCATTTAGAAAAGACACCTAATGAGGATGGATGTTGTTTGAAGATATTGCAAAGTATAATTATGCCCCTACCTATGCGAGTCGTCCAATCGAAAAGCTCATTGCGAGGAAGTATGAGGTAGATGAGACCACGTCTCTAAAAGCTCGATTGGCGCACTACGAAGCAAGTGGCGGCAATGAATGTTCAAGTGCTTGTGTGTGACAATTGCCATAGCCAAGGCCATCGTAGTAATCAATGCCAACTTGACCCGATCTCTCGGTCAAAGCTGTTCAAAACAATGTTGTTTGTCAAAATTGCGATACCGTTGGGCACACATTCCATCGGTGTCATCTATTGTTGCATTCGGAGGAGGTGAATGCATTCAATTTTCAAAATTATCGACCTTGGTCGAAATCAAAACACTCGAGGTTCAATTATAACCGGAACCACCCTGGTTTCCGATGGAGTGACCATACGGGGCATCAAACCCCCATCATTTTCAGGCCCTAGGCCTAATCAAAGCAATTTTCAATTCAACTATCGACCGACATGGAACACCAATCCACCGGTAAATCAAATCAATCATTTGAATCTTAGAACAAAAGTTGAAGAATCAAATCATTTCCAACATCTTGGCAAATGCATTAAGTACTCGACAAGATCTGGTGAGAAATTTGGAGGTGCAAATGGGACAAATTTCGAGGCGACAAGCAAGTCGACCTCAAGGTCATTGTGCCGAGTTTTCTTGAGAAGAACCCCGAGGGGTTAATCTTGGTCCAAAATGATCGAGAATTCTTGCACCGATCTCATTGCACCATGGAGCTATGGTCAAGATGAGTTGAATGCAATAAATCGAGGAGTGGGAAAACGGTTGGCGGTCGAGGCCAACCAGGAAGCAGTAGCCCCTCTGCGGCGAGAGGCGGGAGGGAAGATCTTTGTTCTCCTCGAGAAAGATGTTGGGACTACTATTGATCCAAGTGAAAGAAAAATTCAAGAAAATGTGGAAGTTGAGAATCTTGATGATAAAGAGAAGAATCTTTGAGAAGAAGTCGAGAATCTAAGTTGTGTTAGGAAGCATGTGAGGTGGAAGGATAGGGAAGACAAAGCAATCAATGATAAGGCGGCAAAGAAGCACTTTCTTGAGGAAGACTTCTTTGATCTCCCTACCCACCTAACAAGAACAAAGTTTGTCATTAACGATCGATAAAGAATATAAGAAGGTTATCGACTTGCTCAAGAATCTTGAGGCAAACATTCCATTAGTTGATCTTTTGATAGGAATGCCAAAGTATACAAAGTTTATAAAGGGCCTTGAGTGAGTTCGAAAAAGAAGCTCCAAGAGCTCGAGCACATAGTATTGAATGGAGAATGCTCGGCAATCAGCCGGACTAAACTTCTGTGAAGTGTCACGACCACTGGTAGATTCACGATTTCATGTACTATTGGGAGCAGGGACTTCCACAATTTATGTGATTCGGGAGCATCAATCAATCGATGTCTCGTCAATCTTCCAATCTCTTGGATTGGATCAATCTAATACGCTTAAACCTATTTCTCTTCAACTTGCGATAGAAGTGTGAAATATGCAAGGGAATTGTAGAAGATGTGTTGGTCAAGGTTAAAAACTTCATATACCCGGTGATTGGGTAATCATGGATATGACCAATGATGAAAACCCCCCTTGATCCTTGGAAGACCTTTTCTTGCAACCGCCCGTGCCTTACTAGATTCCTACGGTGGCGAAGTAACCTACATTTGGAGGATGAGAGCATAAAGTTCAATGTGGGCAATGCGTTGAAGCACCCGTCGATGTGACACTTGTTTAGCTATTGAGGGCGATTTCAGCGATGAGTATGATAAACAAGTGTTCATGGGTAGTTGGGATGAGGAAGAATTCAATAAACTATCTGCAACTTGGACTAATGAGGAGTGGATAAAATTTTTAGAAGAGATTGACAAGGAAAGTTCGATTACCACGAGGTGGTAGGAAAGAAGATGAGGAGAGGCATGGTGATATGCCCAGTTTGCAAAAGGAGATGAGGCCCCTGTCTGTGGGAGGCCATGATGTGAGCCCTTATAATAAGCTTGGAGATCTAGAGCTTAAGGAGATAAATTGAGACCAAGTGTGGAGAAGCCACCGTCGATTTAGTGTTGAAACCCTTGCCTCAACACTTGAAATACATTTTACGAGGGGCGGTGATAAGCTCCCTTTGATCATTTCATCTAAGTTAGAACCGAAGGAGGAAGAAAAGCTTATCAAAGTCTTTGCAAGATAATATCCTCGCCTTTGGTTGGCAAGTGGGAGATATTAAGGGGATAAGCCACGATATCTGTATGCATAAGATCGGGGATTTGTTGAGGGATCGAAGAAGGTGCGGCGACCTCGAGAGAAGGCTAAACCCTCACATGCAGGAAATCGTTAAGAAGGAAATCATCAAATTGCTTGACATGGGTATCATCTACCCAATAGCCGATAGTGAATGGGTAAGCCCCACTCGGGTGGTGCCAAAGAAAGGAGGGATAACTATTGAAAAGAATGAAAAGGGGAAGAGATTGCCTTACGACAAGTCACTTTGGTTATAGAGTTTGCATCGACTACTGAAGACTAAATGAGGTAACTCTAAAAGACCACTTCCTTTGCCATTCATTGACCAGCTCCTTGAGAGGCTTAGTGGCAAGCAATTTTATTGTTTTTGGATGGCTATTACGGATACTTTCGGATAGCTATCGACCCACATTGATCAAGAAAAGACTACCTTCACCTGCCCCTCTGGTACGCCCGCTTACGAAGAATGCCATTTGGTCTCTGCAATGCACCGGCTACATTTCAAAGATGTATCTTGGCTATCTTCAATGGTTTAGTGGAGAAGGTGATGGAAATTTTTATGGATGACTTCTCTGTATTCGGGGCAGTTTAGACTCTTTGTTTACACAATCTTGATAAAGTTACGTCCCGGTGCATAGAAAGGACTTAGTCTTAAATTGGGAGAAGTGCCACCTAATGGTGGAAGAAGGAATTGTTCAGGACACAAGGTGTCCAAAGAAGGTATAGAGGTTGACAAAGCGAAGGTAAAAGCTATTGAAAAATGACATACCCCAAAGCGTAAGAGAAGTAAGAGGATTCTTGGGTCATGTTGGATTCTATAGGCGGTTCATTAAAGACTTTTCTAAGATAGCCAAGCCTTTGTCAACTCTCTTAGAGAGGATGTGAAGTTTGTTTTACCCTGAATGTGAAAGAAGCGTTTAAAGAATTAAAAGACAAGTTGGTTACCTCGCCAATTCTTATAGCACCATTTGAAAAGCTCCTTGAGCTTATGTGTGATGCTTCTAATTATGCGATCGGTGCGGTGTTAGGTCGAGAGTGGGGCGGAAGGTTCCAACCCATCTACTACGCTAGTCACACTTTAAACCCAACGCAAGTAAATTATGCAACAAGCGAGAAGGAGTTGTTGGCGATGAATTTTGCCATGGATAAATTTAGAAGCTATTTGCTTGGGTCGGAAGTCACGATGCAGGCCAGACCATTACTGCGTTGAAATATCTGTTTAAACAAGGCGATGCCAAGCCTCGTTTGTTGAGATGGATCTTGATTTTACAAGAGTTTGATGTTCATATCCGGGACAAGAAAGGTAGCGAGAATGTGGTAGGCGATCACATGTCTCGGTGACCGATGATCCTCGGTAGAGTCGGATGAAATTGGAATTGATTTTCCAACCGAGCAACTCATGACCATTGATGCGTCAAGAGTTACTCCTGCCATCTTGGAAAAGGTTCTCCTTGGTTTGCACCTTTTGCAAACTTCTTGGCGGCGAGATATCGGACCTGACGACATATCGACAAAAGAAGAAATTCTTTTGGTTTGAACTATTATGTGTGGGACGACCTATTCTCTTCAAGCGTTGCATGGATGGATTACTCCGTAGGTGTGTCCCTGAGTTCGGCGCGAGGACATTATGGAGCAATGCCATGACGGACTGTGGGAGGTCATTATGGAGTTAGGAAAGGCTAACTGCGAAGATTTTTCGATCCGGTTTCTCTTGGCCGACAATTTTAAGGATCTGAGAGAGTTTTGTAAAGGTGTGACCGGTGCCGGCGCGCAGTAAACTTTCTCGGCGAATGGACATGCCTCTCCACCCCATTCAACAATGTGAGGTTTTTGGCGTATGGGGTATTGACTTCATGGGACCGTTTCCATCCTCGTATGGGAACAAGTACATTCTGAGTGCGTCGACTACGTGTCAAAGTGGGTAGAGGCAATAGCAACACCAGCGGAGCGACCACAAGGTGGTCAAGAGCTTCTGAGGAAAAACATTTTTACACGGTTTGGTTGTCCACGAGCTCTCATCGGTGGCGAGGAACTCAACGCAATACTCCATTAGAAAAGATTTTAGAAACGATATGGGGTGAAACACAAAGCTGCTACCCTTATCACCCTCAGACAGTGGACAAGTTGAAGTAAGTAACCAAGCTGAAAAAGCATTCTTGAGAAGGCGGTGAACTCTCATAGGATGATTGGAGCGGCTGGATGATGTACTGCAGGCCTACGGGGATGACTTTCAAAACTCCTATCGGCACATCTCCGTTTGAGATGGTTTATGGTAAGGCACCACCACCTAATCGAGCTTGAGCACGAGCATTACAGGCTATTAAATTCTTGAACCCGGACGGCCAGATTATGCGAGAGAAAAGCGATTGTTGCGATTGCGGGAGCTTGATGAGTTCGGACTCCAGGCCTCACGAGCTCAAGAATCGATGAAAAGACTAAACTTCTTCACGACAAGAAAATCAAGCATAGAGAATTCAAAGAGGCGAATGGGTTTTACTATATAATACCAGGTTACATCTGTTTCTGGTAAGCTACGCACCCGTTAGTCCGCCCCTTTGAAATTTCTCGGTTTTCCCCTAGTGGAGCCGTCGAATTGAAAAATAAGCGAGGAGAGTTGTTGAGTGAATGGTCATCGGTTGAAACACTATATTGGTCAACAAAGGAACGACCGGTGGTTTTCCATCTAAGCGGCGTCCACTAGTCAAGACAGCTCCGATCTTTTGGAACCCGATGATTTACGTCTCTGCTGTGAATTCTTTGATGATATTGTGATTCTTGATGATACACCTCGACTTGTGGGCTGAAATCTAAAAAGAAGAAGAGAAGAACCATAGGAACAAAGTGAATCTGAAGTTTCTTGATATGGCCAATCGTTGGCGAGACTTTGTTTTTGTGGGATCCATACTATTGACCCGAGGAAATCAAGAATGATTCGGAAAGAGGCCTCACCGGCCTGACCGGGTTGAAAATTTTTGGTTGTCGAGCAAACGACATTAACCAAAAAGCGCTACCGGAGGCAACCCGTTTTAAAAAAAAAAAAAAAAAAAAAAAAAAACAAAAGACTCTACATTTTGCATGATACTTTACTCATACTTTGGATAATAGTTTTCTAATACTTCGGATTGATTTTCATTTTGTTTCACCAAGTCTCAGGATGAATGTTTGAATGTCATTTAAAGGGAGCGATTAGGAGGTTATCCGAAAATCCCGAGGAAGTACAAAGAAAAATTCAAATGCATCATTTCTTAGATTTAGGTTGTTAGAACAATTTGAAATAACCATTGAGGATCTGGGTATAAAGACTCATAGTTAATACTTTGTCACATATTTCATATCATGACCTAGTCGATTTTAAATTTTCAAATAATGTGTGACATGTATTAATTCAACTACTATGCAACTAAGGGAATAGAAATTCAAAGTGACCGAGTTGAAATTTTATTGTCTAGTCGAGCTCCCGACTATAATTAAGCCTTACTAGGGCGGTAACCTAGATATCTTTTCTTTTTTATGCATGTAGTTTATTTACGTCTTTATTCCATGATGTTGCCTTGTCTATCATCTTTTGTGCCCCCTATATCCCGAGTGCGTCTTGTTTTCCCATGATGTGCGGGATATTTGCGATATAGCAATTGTGAGTTCGAGATGATGCCGTTTTCCGGTGGATGGTCCACGATCTCTTTTCATCGAGCATTTCTGGAGGCGATTCTAGGCCACTTCCGGGTTGCCACTTTGAACCACAATCAGCTAAGTGTTCTTTTTCTTTTTACATTCTGCACAACCTGAGGACATGTTGTGATTTAAGTGTGGGGGAGGGATCGGTTTATGTGTATCTACCATTTGCTTAAATTATTTTGATTCTATGCTAAATGGGCTAAATTTTCAAATTTTTGTTTAGTCCCGAGTAAACAATGCATATCTCTTTGTTCGGTTTTTATAGTCATTAATGCTATATTCCGTATGTTCGATAAGTTAGTTGTTTCACCCAATATATTTTCACGAGCCATAGTGAATGATGAGCTAAATTATAAAGCTATACCCCTTTTTGATTAGTGATTTTTGATTATCTTATAAGTCATGTGCTTAGTGCTAACGTACGCGTATCGTGAGAATTATGATAGTTTGTGTTTATAGCCAGAGTATGATATATTGTGAATATCTGAACGTTTGAATGTGATAAGTGAAACATAACTAATGTTCTTGCACAATAATTAACAAATAAATCATTGCTTGAGGTGTTATGCTCAGTAGGTTTGAATTGCTTTTAGCATGTTAACCACTGCCTGCCAGAAATCTCGAAAAAAGTAATCAATTGTGTGTGTCGAAAGCTGGTCGATGATTTGAGTGCGGTAGGGCATTATCTCGAAATGTCCTATACCACTATGATGACCAAAAGCTCACGACAGTTAGAAAAAGCTGCCTTATGATTTGAGTAGATAGGGGATTATCTCGAAATGTCCTATTCTAGTATGACGGGCAAAAGCTCATTCTGATGTGTGTTGAAAAAAAAAAAAAAAAAAGTGAAATAAAAATCGAAAAAAATTTATTATTATGAATAAGTTAAGGACTTAGTTATCGTATACCTTATCCCAGTATAATGTGATGAGATATGTTGTAGGGATTATCCTCTGAGTATATCGAAAGGCCCTAGATATATTCTATCATTCTTTTAGAGGATATGTCACGTTTTGTAGGGTACACTTATAAGTATCATTTGTTACTAATTTGAAGGGGTATTTGCTATTTGCTTGAAATTTTCGAGTTTGGACTTAGTGGAAGTTTTCTATGGCTATGCACACATCATCGGGGTGAACCTCGATTTATTGAGTATATGTTGTATTTGCTTTGAGTGTCTATCTTTTTGAGCCTTGATTCTTGTTTTGTTTTGCTCGGGACGAGCAAAAGCTAAGTGTGGGGGAGTTGTTTAGGGTGATTTTACATGATTTATAACGTTATATTTTATAACGATTTCCTCCATATTCGTATAATTTGCATAGAAATTAAGGGTTTAATAGAATTATTGAGCAAATGAGTTTTAAAAGTGATTAAGTGCAAATTTGTGTTAATTATGTGATTTTATTGGATAAATATCTTTAGATATGAGATGTTACATTTTGCGATGTTATCATGAATGTAGATGCGCTTGCATGTTAAATTAGGAGCTTAAGCGAAGATCGGATGAAAATTATGATGAAAGCTCGATTCGAATAAAGAAAGCTTGATTCGATTCGGCCCAAACTTAGTGACCAAGGTTTTCAAAATATCACATTAACAATATGTTTTGGGGCCTAAAAGATTGAAGGATAGAAGAAGATGCCACAAGCTTACGAGTTCAAAAGCGGATCAAATTTTTCCAATGCACTTCTACCGTAGTCTGTTTTCGATGGAAAGTTGACCCGACTTAGAGGCATTTTCAGGGGAAGAGTTCTTGACGAAAGTTGTAGATACTAAAATTATCTTTCCAACGCACTTTGAATCACGTCAATCGGAGGTCTACAACTCAAGTTATGATTTTTTACCGAACTGCTGGAACTTGGGACGAACCGGAGATATTTTTGGCTCAATTGATGCATGTGGGGTGTAATGATGAGTAGTAACATGCTTGTAACTAACTCTTGCATGACTCATCACCTTCACATGTTTAACTAATCATCACCTCTCACATGCATCTTGGCTAGCAAAAATATCTTGGATATTTTCTACATATTCCTAGCATATTCCTATTGCATGCATTTACTTGCATGTGGCATGTAATGATTTCTCCTAACAACCTTCACATGCTCCTACATGACTCACCACCTCCATGTGAAGACTAATGATGGCAAATATTCTCCAAGATCACCTTCACATGCTAACTCATCATTGCCTCCATAACAAACTTCCAACCTCCCCAAATACTACCTCCTTTTAACTAACTTCTTACCTCCCCAAATGAACCTATCCTTATACAATCTCTCCTATATATACTCCTCCATTTCCATCCATCTTCCTTGCCCCTCCTTGGTCACTTTTGGCCAAGCTTTTACTTTTCCGTCTTTTATGTAAATACTCTGTAGGCGTTATGCCGAGAATAAATTAGAATAGTAATCTTGTTGTAATCTTTGGAGCTACGACCACGATTACGAAATCATAATCGAGGATGATTGGCTAAGGTCTCTAAGCTAGAACCACCTTTGTGAAGCCACCATCACGGAATAAATAAGGATTTCGCTTTAATTCATTTTTCTAGTGAGTTTCTTGTTCTTCCTTCATGTTTGAATTTGTTTATGTGCAATTTGTATGATCTATACTTATGTTGCATGCTAATCGAATTTAGATACGATAGTTGATAAATTCGTAGATTACCGTGAAGGAGAATGATAATATTCTTCCAACATACGTAAGTTGAGGTGAATGTTGTCGATTAGGATTTATATCCATATCTTTGATCCGTAAATGCTTTAGTTGTACGAGAGTGGTGAACTAATTAAAAGGCGATGAACCGAAAGGGAAAATGCCTCTTTAGCGGATAATAATCCAAGAACTTACGAATGAATATGTGTCTTTCTTGTTATTTTCGGTGGGGTGGTGGATCATCGGTGCGTTCTAGTTGTTTTAAATTATAAATTTTTATTATCGTAGTTTTATTTATTTTCACGTTTGCTACCTTAGTTTGTTAATTGAAAATCCGAGATCATAATCATCAACTTTATAAAAGAAATCGAAGGCAAAAAAACTCTTTTTAAATACAAGTCCTGCGGATACGATCCAGTTTCACCACTAGTCTGAGCCCTTAGCACTTAGAGTGACATCGGTTTTATTTTATTACTTGTTATCTTTTGCTTTGCATAAAACCGCGAACAATGACTCACACGCTTACTACTCTAAGGATGCCGATATTGACCGTACACCTCGTCCAGGCAACATTCCTTTGGTTAGGCGTATTTCCTTTGACGATCACTCAAACCCTCGTCCAACTAACAATTACCAAGTTATAGTCTCATGCTAGTTTACGATCTACGTGTAACAAGGTGCGCATAAATTCCTAATATAAACCTACCTAGATAACGCTGAACGTCCAAGATCAATTCCTAAGCCTACCTAAGAGTTTTATATCGGTATTTCCTTTTTACACGCTTTTAGTTAAATTAAGCGCGAGTGACGAGCCATAGCCATACCTACTGAGATAATAAATTCAATTAAGCTAACCTAATCATAAAGACGTGGATCGATTAACGGATGAAAACAGTTTGATGATACCCTCGGTCGACCGAATAGGTGCTCTCGGTCGATCGAGTGACACCTCTCGGTCACCCGAGAGTCTAACTCCCTGCATTTACATCCCCGAACATATTTCTCAAATGCTTCATATACTAATCGATTATATAGCGAATCATCGTGACATCATATAAACTAATCTAAATACACGTAAATTAAACACACAGATTCATCCGTAGATATTAGGTAGAGGACGTAGGGTATAGGACCCTTATGGACAAGGTATCACCACTGCCCTAACGTCATATCCTAGATCTACATCATCTAGATATGAATACCTACTCAAACAATCAAAGCATAATTGGGAAATTGATTACTTAAAAGAAAACAAGATGAAGAACTAGGGCTTACATGTTTGCACCCTTAGCTCCTCCACAAGCCTTATTTGCTTATATGTTTTTTTTGAATGAATATTGGTGAATGCTTCTAAAAAATACAAAGGACTTGTGTTTATATAGAGCCTCAGCCGTCATAGAAAACCGACTTAAAATGCCGAAACTCTGAACCCTAACCGACTCAATTAATGTGCCGAACTTCTTTTGGACTATAGGCCCACTCGGTCGATCAATGCATAGGCTCGGTCGACCGAGCCTTACACGCCTCCGGCTTTCTTCCTCTTTTATCTTGGGCTTCCTTAACTCGCCTGCATGATCCATCAAAGCTTCTCCGAGGTCCATCCTTGTGCTCCCAATTGTGTTACTACAAATATAACATGAAGTACAGTCTGTAATATCAAATAATATAATAAAACCTCTTAATACATAATAATGAATCGTAACTCTCGGCATATGCAAATTAAGCGTATTACGACTTATTATTACTCTAATATAGCTCTTTTACACTAGAATCGGGGATAAAGGTCATAGAATAACGGGCATAAAATGACCGTTATCAACTACCCCCCACTTAGCCTTTGATCGTCCCGATCAAAATATCAATAAGTTATTCCCCATGCACTACTTTCCAAAGGGTCACAAGATAATCGACACAAGAAACTCGAATCAACTCATATCCTCTATGCTCATCGATATCCATTATCCACCATTCATCATGAATCGATGTGTTGTGTGCATGTGCATTGAGTTTTAAACATTCGTAGCAAGATTAGAGCTTATGCAAACTTCGTAGTCTTAACCTACCAACTTCATTCCCACTTCTTAAGCCTTTTAATTTTTCAAGCACTAGAATAATAAGCAAGAGCGTATCTATAGGGTTTTTGGACTTGGAGACCGAGTACTACTCAAAGCCTCTTAAAGAGTTTAATATTCTTTTCATATCTTCATATTTTTCGATACTATCAATCTCAAGAAGGAAAACTTTTAGAGCATCCTCTATCTTAGATCAAATATTAGCATCGAATATTACCACAAGCGCGAGGTCGCTTTGGTAACTTACTACAAGCCCAGGTGTTTCAACGTTGTCAAACACAGTACGCGCCTCAAGCTTATTACTCACTTTTGTGGCTAGAATCTTTAGGAACACATCGGACGATAAATTTGACACTAGTAAGCATAATCAATTATCTATGCAATGTACACATTATAATTTTAGCTTTTATAACAAGCGTAGTACAACTCGATTCAATTATTGAATAAGTGAATAATAAACAACTACTTGCAACGGACAATATGAATATCATTAAGTTTACTAATCAATAAATCGCAAGTATAAAGTGATCACGTACTCATGAAGTATGGTTTATTTCTTATTAGATATAATTATCGTGAACTCACAAAAGTAAATGTGATTCTAAGTTTAAATAATTTTTTTACTCATTTTATTTCTTATTTGATATATGGAATTACTTATTTGAGCTAAGTGACTTGTACTTCTACTTAAACCATGCATTGTCCCCAATGTATAAAATCCAAATAACAAGCTCAAGAAAGGAACTTAGCTCGGATAATGGTGGACGTTGAACAAGTCTTGGAGATTCGGCAAAGTTTGACAGCACAGCAAAGTGGCATATAGCAGAAAGCGTAAGAAGAATCACCGCAACACACATCTTAAACAAAGCTCGACATTCGCTACTGAGATTAGTCCGCATATTAATAATCGTAAAAAGGGACCGTAAAAGGGATAACAATTTCCTTAAACACTTTTAAGTCCATAAATTAATGATTATATTTCAATATATTTCAGCAAGTCCAACATTACATGAGTTCGAATTTAGGAAACAGAGAAACTTGCTCTATATAACACGACATACTAGTAGAATTGAATCAAAATAAAAACCGTTAATTATAGGAAATGCAAACACTCAAATTAAAATACTTAATCCCAAACTGGATTGAATGGTGCTAGTTGCAAATTGTTCGGCCGGCCATTAGCATCATCCTCGGTTCCTTCTTGGTCGTGGCCGTGAACGAGCAAAGCGGTGGGACAGAATTCAAAGATAGGATAGGCATTGGTTCCACATAGGAATCGCCGCCTAACACCGGGCACTCGGCCCTCTCGCAAATGTAGTGATCGAGTGAACCAAAAGGTAAGGTATGCCGAGGCTTGAGAGCATCGTCTGTCATCGCCTTGCGTATCAATGCCCCACATTCACAGGCCATCCCATGTACAACCAATAGAGCAAAGTGGCATGAGTATAGTAAACCGTAGATACATGCTTAGCCGGGAAGATGTTAGAACGGATAAGCCTATTAAGGCACTTATCCTCCCATCTCCTAAAGTCTGCTTCCCAAATGTGCGGGCAACCTCCCTATAGTCCATTCTATTCCCGAGATAGGCTCCAACTTCCTCCAACCAAGCATCGGACCCACAAATGTCGCCATATACTCGCCCGCCCTCCGAGATATCCAACCCAAAATGAGCATTAATCGTACCGGAGAAATTACAATTGGTCGCCCACGAATAATAATGACATTGGTGTCGGGTGCATGCGCAAATAAGCATAAAATTGCATACCCAATTGACGCTGACCCGGCCTGGGGTGCGGCGACATCACGCCATTGATAACTTTCCACCAACTCCAAAAGCTCATCCCCACAATTGTCCAAATCTAGACCCCGAGCTCGATGTACAGGGGCATTAATGAAATGATTAGTAAACGAAGAATATACCTCCCGACTCGCGAATTGTGGCACTGCGTGATTAATGGAATGTTGCCTTCAACACCCACGAATCAAGCGGCTCTGCGTCTTAGCGCGCATCCTCGACAGATAAACAGCGGCAGCAGCGAGACGGAAGGCGGCCCGACTCTCGGTCGACCGAGAGCAATCACTTGGTTGACCGAGTGTGGATAATTGACAACAATAAATGTCTGGTGTCAGATCCTTCCCGTGATCGAATCAATTGATCGTAAAAATTTTTCGCTAGGCTTTTCAAGGTGAGTGAAAATGGTGAAGTGTATAAAGATTTTCGAGATATTTCCATTTGATTTCTACCGGGTTGAGAAAAAGGAGATGGAGAATTGGGATGAAGGAATTGGGGAAAAGGATGAAGAAAATGAAAGAGAGTATGGGTGGGTTAAATAGAGAAAATGGAGTTTGAAAAGTGGAATGTGATTGGTGGAGAAAAGTTGTTGGGGATTGATGAGGTGGAAAGGTGGAATTTGAAAATTTGAATTGGGATAATAAATAAGTTGGGAAGAGAAAAATGTGAATGGTTGGGAAGAAGGAAAGGTGAATGGGGATATGTAGAAATAAATGGTGTTGACCATTTTAATTATTTTGACACACCGTAAATTATCTAAAACAAATAACCATGCCAAAATTTATTATTTCACTATACCGCAAAATTTTTTCTCTAACCAATAAGTCGCCTCAAGCACAAAAGCAACCTCATTCTTATCATGAATAAATCAAACAATCTGGTCTAAGCATTTGTAAAATAACGCATTACCATTTCCTTAATCAACAAATTTTTTACAAAGATTCAATTACTACACTTCACTTCACATAAAAACGATTCGAATAAAAAAATATTATTTTGCACATCCTTAACTCAACAAATCGTTGAACACGGCAAAATAAAAAAAAAACTTCTTATCGTTTCATGCTACTTTTATTTAGAAAAAGATAAATAAAAATAGAGATAAAAATAATGAAGGATAGAAATAGTTCTACAGCTTTAAGTCGGTAGCTCGACTTCCAAATATATCACTCTCTAAGAATTGTTCTTGACTTGCCAGTCTTCACCCGACTAACCTTCACCGAAAACGCCTTGCCATTTCTTTGCACGAGTGCCTTCCGTGGGATGTACGTCTGATTTAAAAGACAATCAAACTGGCCCATCTAAACAGGCACCGACTTTCGGATCGCTTCGATTTCGATGAGCTTTTCTTGATTGCGAACTCTACGAGTTCGTCGCTTGACTCTCCTCCTTCTATCCTTAGGTTTCAAAACGAGGTTTCAAAGATCATCCTTATTAACAACAGTGCAGGCGAGCAAATTCTATCTCGGCTTAGGATTGTCGTGGACCTCTTTCTCATCTCGATCGTCAACATTGTCATCATCACACTCCTCTGAACTTGGAATCACATCCGGTTTAGAACCAACGACTTCTATAATGTTTACACTTACCGGAATAGGGAACTCGTGATTCTTTATCCCAAAAGTCTCGTAACCCTTAGCATCAAACAATGTGATCTCATGCCTAGTCATACTGAATGAGGGCTCTAGAGGTATTAATAAAAGATCTACCCAAGATAATTGGGCTATACAGATGCTCCTCTATGTCCATTACGACCAAATCTATATTAAACCGGTTTGTCCGATACCAATGATCATGTTATTCATTTGTCCGGACATGATGGTTCTAGTACTATCCGCGAATCTCACTTTCAGTGGGGTGTTTGTGGAGTCGAATCATATTCCTATCGCAAAGGCTCTTAGGAAAATGTTTAAGCTTGATCCAGAGTCAATTAAAGCCAATCCCAAGTGTGCTTGTTCTAGGGTAACATCTACAAGGAATGCCCAGGTCACCTAACTTTGGCATTAACCGAGATTCATCTTCAACACATTTTGCCTCTTTAGCACAGGTGACTATAGTCGCTTCCATATCTACGCTACCCTCGTAACTGCACTCTATCTCCGATATGTAATCCATATAATCAATATACTGAATCAATCCGAATCCAATCCAAGAAATTACTTCGGGATTTAAAACACACATACCTCTTTTTACATACGCTTACTCGCTTCCGCTTGACTTTCTCGGCTTCCTCGAATTCGTTTCTTTCATTTTTGCTATTCTCTCCTTCACTTTTGCGTCATCGGCTTCATTGGTGTTGTCTTGGTTCAGTAAAACGTTAACATCCTCTTCCTTAACCTTGAGAATTGTTTTGATGACATATTGTTTATCACGAACAATCTTACCTTGAGCGATTTAGTTCGATTATCTCGCAACATGAGAAAAACAACAAACCGTCAATAAACTAACAATCAATGCGATTGCTCATACTCACGCTAGGCTTACAACCTATTGACGGGGAAAAACAGAAACAGAGGGAAAACAATGCTGTCAGATAAATTAGAACAATGAAAGAGCTCGGTCGACCGAGTAACACTGTTCGGTCGACCGAACATACAGAAAATATATATATAAATTTTTCTTTTATTTTATTTATTATTATTTTATTTTTATTTTTTATTTTTTTTTTTTATTTTTTTATTTTACTTGTAAAAGAAAATGAAATAAAACGAAATAATCAAGTAGATTATTTAAGCAATTGGACCATTGATTCCCGGCAACGGCGCCAAAAACTTGATCGAGGTCAAGTTAAATTATTAACTCGATTCCTAAATAACCACTAGCAAGTGAACTAGGTTCAATCGCAGATAGCTAAATAGAGTCGAGGCTCGATCCCACAGAGAATCAATTTGTGGATCCTACTTAAATTGTCAACCTAGTTATTTCGCTTTGACAAATACGGTCTATGACCAACATAAAGTACGAGAAACGAAAGACACACTCAAACATATAAACAACATGTAAACACATAACGTAATCAATCGCCCAATTATAACCATAATCATTTGGATCTAGACAATTTATATGACAACAAAACTCATCAACTATTAATCCGCTCATATCTCTTTATATTGGCTACGGGAGTCATCCTCTGCTTGATGTAGCACCGGTGAGGTCACTATATCAACGTGGTATTGTTACGTGACTTCGCCTTTTGGTGCCTCCATCTCATATAACTCACACGCTACTACTCTAAGGATGCCGATATTGACCGTACACCTCGTCCGGGCAACATTCCTTTGGTTAGGCATACTTCCTAGACGATCACTCAAACCCTCGTCCAACTAACAATTACCAAGTTATAGTCTCATGCTAGTTTACGATCTACGTGTAACAAGGTGCGCGCAATTCCTTAATATAAACCTACCTAGATAACGCTGAACGTCCAAAGATCAATTCCTAAGCCTACCTAAGAGTTTTATATCGGTATTTCCTTTTTACACGTTTTAGTTAAATTAAGCGAGTGACGAGCCATAGCCATACCTACTGAGATAATAAATTCAATTAAGCTAACCTAATCATAAAGACGTGGCTGATTAACGGATGAAAACAGGTTTGACAACCCTCGGTCGACCGAATAGGTGCTCTCGGTCGACCGAGTGACACCTCTCGGTCACCCGAGAGTCTAACTCCCCAGATTTACATCCCGAACATATTTCTCAGTTTCATATACGAATCAGTTATATAGCGAATCATCGTGACATCATATAAACTAATCTAAATACACGTAAATTAAACACACAGATTCATCCGTAGATATTAGGTAGAGGACGTAGGGTATGGGACCCTTATAGACAAGGTATCACCACTGCCCTAACGTCATATCCTAGATCTACATCATCTAGATATGAATACCTACTCAAACAATCAAAGCATAATTGGGAAATTGATTACTTAAAAGAAAACAAGATGAAGAACTAGGGCTTACATGTTTGCACCCTTAGCTCCTCCACAAGCCTTATTTGCTTATATGTTTTTTTTTTTTTTGAATGAATATTGGTGAACGCTTCTAAAAATACAAAGGACTTGTGTTTATATAGAGCATCAGCCGTCATAGAAAACCGACTTAAAATGCCGAAACTCAACCCTAATCGACGGGTCTGCTTCCGTCGGGTAGTTTGGAAGGAAGACTTGGACGTGGGATATCCGCCTCTTCGTGGAGCTCCGATCAATGAGTTTATCGCCGTCGGACGGTGGCGTTTATCGATGTTGGTGATGAGCTCGCGGTGGTAATATGAGAACAATAAATACGAGAGAGAGAAACAAGTCTTGATAGAAATAAATGCACAAAAGTTGTTCTATATATTCATTAATGTCATAGTAGGGGTATTTATAGGAAAGGATAAAGTCAGAAAGACTACTCGTGCTAGCGGCGCCGATGCCCGGCAGAGATGGCGCTTGGCCCCGCGTTCTATCTAAGCTTATGAACTTTCCATTAACTGAGAGTTTCTCATAGGAATGGGCCCGCAGTGCTGCGGGGCGGCCCCCTTATGCTTATGATGATGGCGGGATGGCCAAGAAGTTGGCGACGTCGCGCGCTTATGCTCAGGGAAAGAGTTTGACTTATGTCCTCAGACGAGTTGACCGGGGATAATGGGACCGTGTCAGGTTCCGTATCATCAATGGCCCCTACTCGCGGGCGGAAATTTGTTGCGGCGTAGAGTAGTATACTGGTCGAGGAGTCTCCGTTGTCGAACACTCTTGGAAGACAAAAGTTGAGCGGACTCAGGATTAGGGATACAAACTCGTAGAGCCTCATCAAAACCTTTCTTAAGAAAAACCCAGTGGGAAAAAATCTTAAGCAAGGGAAAAGAGTACTCTCTGTTTGTACTAGAAATCTCAAGACCGCTCCTTCAGAGGCGAGGCGGGGTTGCGACATGAAGTTGATGCAACATATCCCGCGAGCGCTTCTTAAAGTTGAAGCTATACGAAAGGCTTGCCAATCACTACAAGCGGGTTTCCTCCTCCTAGTACACGTTAGTGGTGATCTGGAGTCGTCGTCGCTACCGGTAGTTCGCATCGATGCAAAGCAACAAGGATCTCGACCTACCAGGCCGCCTTTTTCGGATATAGGAGCGATCTTCTCTCAACCGGCGGCCTACCAGTCGTCTTTCCTCATATAGGAAGCGATCCTCTCTCATCTTGGACCTCAGCTTGCGGACTCGGTGATTGTAAGAGGCCCAATTCTGGTGAAAGACGCTTTGCCATTCTTCCCAGACAGCGTCGACCATGGCCCCCTGGCAGTTTCCATTCCGGACTAGACGCACAAACTTTTTGAACAGTTTGCTTTGTGCGGTCTGTGGATCCGATCGCCGATGAATACCTCTGATCCTCCTGCGAGCTCGCAGGACTCTGGATTCACTTATCTCGGCTTCCTCCTCACGCCTAACTCCGCAATCTCGAGCAAAGAAGAAGGCGGCGTGTATCAAGATTCTGCTCCATTTCCACTCGTGGTATTGAAATTGAGGGTTGTCCTTCCCACGAAGGTTATGGAGGAAGTGCAAGCTGGATTCCGATGCTCGTTGCCTTTGTAATCCTCCATAAATTCGTATTCAACATTATCCGACTGTGACATTCTTGTTTTTCTGGGATTTTGTAAGGAAGAAACGAGTGATTCGAATGGGAGAAGAAGCATCTGTGGAGGAGGCAGTGAAATGGCTGGCTTTTATAGAGGAGGTAGCGTGTTTGGCATGGATTACCATAATGGTGGGCATGCATTAACAGCGGCTATCTAAAGAGACGATCATAATGACCGGCGTAATGATGGTTATCTCGAGAAGTTTACCGTCATTATGAGCATTCGAAGGGACGGTTATTTATGGTGGGTAATCATTGGCTATTTTTCGTCCAGAATAGACCCTAGTCAAAGTAGCCCAATTAAACATGGCTAAAACTCGGGAAGACCACCAATGATGGCTTTTGAACCGTTCCATCCGTTGGGATACCTGACAGTTTGTGGACGCAGCGGGGAGATGTGATGACACCTGTGGACTGCGATTTGAGGTGCACAGCATAGAGCGATCCAGATATGCCGCGAGGAGCTGTTCTGGTCGCCGCGACTACGGCTTGAGAGCTTGCGATGTAAATCGTCCGTGCCCGTTGGTCTGACCGAGGTCGACATGTTGAGATGCACAAAGATAGAGCGATCCGATATGCCGCGAGCTGAGTTACAATCGCCGCGATCGCGCTTGAGAGCTTGCGATGTAAATCGTCCGTGCCCGTTGGTCTCACCGAGGTCGACATGTTGAGGTGCACGCGATGTAGCGATCCGATATGCGCGAGGAGTGTGCAGTACGCGCGGCTGCGGCGCGTATGAGAGCTTGCGATGTAAATCGTCGTGCCGCGTTGGTCTCGACCGAGGTCGACATGTTGAGGTGCACGCGAGATGTAGCGATCCGGATATGCCGCGAGGCGAGTTGCGGTCGCCGCGATCGCGCTTGAGAGCTTGCGATGTAAATCGTCCGTGCCCGTTGGTCTGACCGAGGTCGACATGTTGAGGTGCACAGCATAGAGCGATCCAGATATGCCGCGAGGAGCTGTTCTGGTCGCCGCGACTGCGGCTTGAGAGCTTGCGATGTAAATCGTCCGTGCCCGTTGGTCCGACCGAGGTCGACATGTTGAGGTGCACAAAGATGTAGCGATCCGGATATGCCGCGAGTGAGTCGTTTCGTCGCCGCCGCGATCGCGCTTGAGAGCTTGCGATCTAAATCGTCCGTGCCCGTTCGCTGGTCCGACCGAGGTCGACATGTTGAGTGCCTGCGACGCCGAGCGATCCGATATGCCGCGGTGGGTCAGCCTCCGTCGCCGCGATCGCGCTTGAGAGCTTGCGATGTAAATCGTCCGTGCCCGCTGGTCCGACCGAGGTCGACATGTTGAGTTTCTGGATTTAATCATTTTCTGCGATCCCAGGCGAGATGGCGAAAGTCATTTGTGTTGGCGAGCGAAATCGCATGGCGAGCTATTTACAGTGGCGTGCCACGTGGAGCAATGCAAATGGGCTGCGAACGCCGCGTGCCATTAAATATGGCGCCCTTTCGCCTCGACAAGGTGACGTTTTCGCCGTAGGGCGTGACGGCCGGTAATGATGGCGCTTCGTTTTCTCGCAAATTTCAAATTTCAAAGCGTCGTGTCGGATTACTCAAACTTTTGCTTTCCCGCGTAAACCCGAACCGTTGGATGAAGATAATCACGGCCGTTGGTTGGTTGATCGCCCGGTCTATTTAAGGGGTGTTGCCCCTCCTTTTGCCACTTTTTCAAAACCTTCTCCAAAATTCCCGGCCGATCAAGCAAGAAATCAAGAGCATCCTGTGGTGGTTTGTAACCAAGTTTCCGCACTTCGAGGTGAGGCCGTGTTTGAACTTCATCGGAGTAGTCTTTTACAAATGATCGGAGCGATCATCCTTGTCTTCCCAATTTTACGCCATCCAGATCATAAAGGTACCATCTTCATCCGACCTAACACCGGGTTTTCTTTGTTGATCGCCTTTTTGTGGTTGATTCTTGGCCTGTATAGATCACAAGTATGCTTTTTGTCCCGTAGATATTCGGATTTTGAGGTTTTCTAACCGGTGATAGAATCCGTATGCCTAAGCCCTTCTTTTGTGAATTTGAGGCCTTCGTGATTAGGGTGCAATTTTCAATTTTTCCGCGTAGTATTTCTTTATGACCCGTTGCCCCTGTCTTTGTTGGCTTGCGCGGAAATGGGGGCGGTGTCGACTGAACGGCGTTGATCCACCTCTCTTCATTTTACAAAGATATCGCATACGGGACGACAAATGATAAAGAGGAATTTAGTTATGGGGATGGCGGGGCCGAGGAAAGGGTCATGGCGCGAGTTTCACCTTCCCATTCGACGAAGAGACTCGCGTCCCGCGACTGGCGAGGCCCAAAGGCTACTTATAACGAGGGGCACTCAGCTGCTTTCTGAGTCCTTGCAGCACTTAGCTCCCAGAGAGCGAATTTCTAAGACCGCCGGTGAAAGGATTCAGACGGCGTCCGCCTCCGCCGCAGCGCGAAGGGGGGACAGCCGTGGGGCACCCAAACTGCTAGCTCCGCCCCGCAGAGGGGGAAAATCCAGATCAGCTTGGAGACTGCGGAGTCTTTGGAAGAGGGTGGCAAGCTGAAGGCCATGCATCGCGCTGTCGATGTAGAATGGAGATCTTTGTTGACCGCGGCGCCTGACTTTAACACCGCTATCCGCGCCCGATACCGGCTTTCCGACGACTATCATTTTTGTCCGTGCATGGACAGCCGACAGTATGATTATACTTGTGGGCGCCTACCAGACCAGCTTGTATGTTCCTTTCGACAATTTCCTGGCGGGGTTCAGGCCCCCTTTCGATCCTTTTTTGGTGGAGGTGATGTATTTGCTGGAAGCCTTGCCGGCGGACTTTCACCCTAATGCTGTTAGGACCCTGGCGGCGTTTATTGCGACGTGCCGCCTTAATGGAATTGAGCCCTCCTTGGGCTGTTTAGGAGTTCCATGATTTCGCCGGCACCCAAACTCCGGGTCGGTGAGCGTGAGGGCGCGTGAGGGAGGCTCGCCTTTTACCCGCCGACAACAAAATCTACAATCGAGCCAAGAGTGATGCGGGTGCAATCCAGGTCGGATGGCCATTCCCGCATTTTGGGAGTCGGGCTGCACGCGGACTAGACTCCAAGTGGCTCAAAGCGAGTGGCTCTCTCGCAAGTCCTGAAGAAGTAGAGCGATTGTGGCCTTGATAAGCTCTCATGGACGGATCTCGCACAGTCCGCATGATCGCTCGGGATGTTGACGAACGTAAAGCTGGGTAGCGCGAGGATGGCAGGGATCCCGGGCTGTTTGGAGTCGGGGATTTTGCCTGTCGTGAACATTCCCCCGCCATCTGTGGAGCTTAGTGATCCTGACTGGGTCGGCGAGTGCCATTTGGGTAGGAACTTTCCGACGCAATGCGAAGAGTGTGGCGGTGATTGGTCGAGCCGCCAGTGTAAAACCATTTCTTCTCTATTTTGTTTTGCTAACCCAAAATACACAAGCTGTGTCGCGCGGATCGGGCGGCGCCGGCACAATCCTACTCCTTTTTTTTTTTTTTTTTTTTGACTTGTACATTTCTGATTGCTTCCTCTTTTGTTTTTCTTTTTCATGATGCCGCATCCGTCTTCGCAGAGGCGCTAATGTTGCCGCTGCTAATGCCGCGAGGAAGACGCGGGAGAAGAGTTAGCGAGGGCATATCCCGTGATCATACCGACTGTTCATGTGGGGATCAATCAGGGAGTGACCGTTCTTCGCGCGGGCACAACCTGGCCTCGAGGCGGGACTTCCTCTGGTGTTGCGATCGCGAGAGCGATTCTGTAAGAAGTCCGCCCCGCCACCAAGGCTCTGAGCACCGCCCGTAAGCGACCAATAGAGTTTGAAGATGTTCTTGAAGACGTCCCTTTCCCGGAAAAGACCAAGAGTGGATGCGCCATCCGAGGTTGTCGACCTGTAGGGTCCCGACTCTCCCCTCTCAACCTTGCACTGCTTATGATTTCGTACGCAGAGGCTGCGCCGGCAAGAAGCTTCGGCGAGCGCTGACATTCCTTTATACTTTGACGAGGCTTTCTGCGCCGATCAATCATCGCCTGACTGGGGTGTGATGATGGAGTCAGCTCTGTCAGCGGTTCCTCCTCTTCCTCTACTTACCAGAAAATGGAGCGCTGAGGCTCGCCTATCCGTGGGGACCGGACTGATAAAAAGGATTGCTCCTGCCAACATCGGCAACAGCTCTATTGATCCCCGCGAGGCTATGAGGGCTGCCGTCGCCGAGTACGGGATGTCGGCGCATAAGGTAAATATGTTTCCTCGCACGAATTTCCTTTTATTTTCCAAGTGCTTACTGTGTCTTTCTTAGGTCTCGCGTTGCATGCTCGCCGCTTTAGATACTGTTGAGAAGTTGGTGGAGAGCGAACAGCGAACGAACGATGAGCTGGCGAAGAAGGAGCAGGAGAACCAGGAGTTGGCGCGGACGATGAAGGACCTGGAGGGCAAAGTTGGCGATGCCAAGGCTCTATATACCGCTAAAGAAAAGACCTGGGCGGATAAGATAGCGGAGTTGGAGCGCCAAGTTACTCACGAGAAGAATCATCGCAAGAAGGTCGGCCGCCTCGGGTGCTGTGAGCAAAAGTTGAAATCGCCGAGGATGTCGTCGCCGATCTTTGCTAAGAAACGAGGGATGCTATCAAAGGGCCGAGGACCTTGCCTCGGATGTCCAGGCCAAAATTGAGGCCGCCCTTGCTGAATATAAGGACAGCGCCGAATATTGGAAGGATCTGGGTGATAATTATGACCAAGGCTGCTATCATATGGCGAGGTGTGTCTGTAGGTCGATGCACCAGCAGAGGGTCCCCAACTTACATGATATGGCGGCGTGGACTCAGGAGAATTCCTTCAGTGCCAAGCTCATTCAATATCATCCCGTGGTTCCATACTCCGAGGAGGAGATCGCGGAATACCGCGAGCGATGTAGGGTTGATGGTTTACAGGCGGCGGTATTTCAGCAAAAGAGAACATGCGATCACTCGTGCAGGCGATCTTGGATGGGGCCAACACAGAGGGGGATCAGGCAGCTCCAGGTGGTGAGGAGGGGGCGCAGCCGGGAGATTCGCAAGCTGGCCTTGATTCCGGAAGCGTTTGATTCTCCTTTTGTTATTGATAAAAACTACTGTTGTTGATTTGTAATATTAACTTTTGTTTCCGGCTGATGTGGGGCTCGCCACCCTGTTAACTTTGATCCTTTTCCTTCTGTGCACATTGGGGCCGCTGCATGGCCATTTCGTTTTATGCCTTTGTTCTCTGCTTTGGTATTTTGAGTTGTTTTTGTTTTTGCTAACCCAAAATACACAAGCTTGTCAGTGCTGGATCGGGCGGCATTGGCACGATCAAGGCGGCGTGGCACACATCCTCTACTCCCCTTTTTTTTTTTTTTTTTTTTTTTTTTTTTGCAAAAAGGAAGAAAAATATATACACAAGGAACAAAAACTTCCAAAAACGCAGAGGACTACATGTAATATCTCTTGAGGTTGTCGGCGTGCCAAGTATTCTCATATTCACGGCCATTCCTGCTTTTGAGATAATATGTCCCCTTCTTTAGCTCGCGAGAGATCCGAAGGGTCCCTCCCCAATTGTCGTCTAACTTTTTGGGTTTGCGTCCGGCGGCCTCACATTTAATTAATACGAAATCTCCGCCTTGAAAAATGGTGGCGTACCTTCTTATCGTGATGTCGCGCTAAGCGGCCATCTTGAAGTTAGCCAGACGGTCGCCGCTGCGCCTTTTTTCTTCGAGCATGTCAAGCTCAAACTCACGCGATCGTTGGTTGGTGTCCTCGTTGAAATGCGACACTGATGCTAGGTAGAGACATCTCCATCGGTGTCATCGCCTCCGAACCATAAGTCGTGAGAATGGGGTTTCTCCTGGGTGGACTTTGGCGGTCCGAGCGACCATAAGATCGCGAGCGCTCATCTACCCACCTGCGCTTTCTTTCCGCATAGAGTGCGTTTCAGCCTCTGAGCACTTGTTTGTTTGCGTTCTCTGCTGACCATTACTTTGAGGAAAGTCGACCAAGGCGTCGCATGTATGACGCCATGCTCTTTACAAAACTCGTCGAATTCCGTTACGAATCGCGGTCCATGGTCGATATGATGATGCGAGGTACCCGAACGAGTCCACACTTGATCCATTAAAAATAGATGACCTGGGTGGTGGCGATCTCTCCGAGGGCTTCACCTTCCATTTGGTGTAATAATCAGCCACATTACTACTACGTTACTCGCATCCTCCGCGCTTCTTTAGGCATTGGACCGACGAGGTCGATGCCCCACATTTCGAAAGGCCATGAAGCGGTGACGATGCTCTGCTCTACGGAGGGTAACCTGGGTACATCTGCGTACCTTTGACAGGGGTCGCATTCCCTAACGAATATATCCGCATCCCTCAACAAGGTAGGCCAGTAGTATCCTGCGGTGATCGCCCTCTGTGCGAGGGTTCGACAGGCTGGATGCCCGCCGCACACTCCTTGATGAAGCTCATGGAGGATACCCTCTACTTGCTCCGGCCTGACACAGCGGAGCAGAGGTTTGGAGAAAGAGGGCCTGTAAAGTATCCCATTTTGCACGACATATCTTGCTGCTCGGCGAGCCAAGGTTCTAAAAAATTGGTGAATGCTTCTAAAAAATACAAAGGACTTGTGTTTATATAGAGCCTCAGCCGTCATAGAAAACCGACTTAAAATGCGAAACTCAACCCTAACCGACTCAATTAATGTGCCGAACTTCTTTGGACTATAGGCCCACTCGGTCGATCGAATGCATAGGCTCGGTCGACCGAGCCTTACACGCCCCTGGCTTTCTTCCTCTTTTATCTTGGGCTTCCTTAACTCGCCTCATGATCTATCAAAGCTTCTCCGAGGTCCATCCTTGTGCTCCCAATTGAGTTACTACAAATATAACATGAAGTACATCGATCTGAATATCAAATAATATAATAAAACCTCTTAATACATAATAATGAATCGTAACTCTCGGCATATGCAAATTAAGCGTATTACGACTTATTATTACTCTAATATAGCTCATTTACACTAGAATCGGGGATAAAGGTCATAGAATAACGGGCATAAAATGACCGTTATCAACTACCCCCCACTTAGCCTTTGATCGTCCCGATCAAAATATCAATAAGTTATTCCCCATGCACTACTTTCCAGTGGTCACAGTATACTGACACAAGAAACTCGAATCAACTCATATCCTCTATGCTCATCAGATATCCATTATCCACCATTCATCATGAATCGATGTGTTGTGTGCATGTGCATTGAGTTTTAAACATTCGTAGCAAGATTAGAGCTTATGCAAACTTCGTAGTCTTAACCTACCAACTTCAGTATTCCCACTTCTTAAGCCTTTTAATTTTTCAAGCACTAGAATAATAAGCAAGAGCGTATCTATAGGGTTTTTGGACTTGGAGACCGAGTACTACTCAAAGCCTCTTAAAGAGTTTAATATTCTTTTCATATCTTCATATTTTTCAGATACTATCAATCTCAAGAAGGAAAACTTTTTAGAGCATCCCTCTATCTTAGATCAAATATTAGCATCGAATATTACCACAAGCGCGAGGCTACTTTGGTAACTTACTACAAGCCCAGTGTTTCAACGTTGTCAAACACAGGTACGTCTCAAGCTTATTACTCAGCTTTTGTGGCTAGAATCTTTAGGAACACATCGGACGATAAATTTGACACTAGGTAAGCATAATCAATTATCTATGCAATGTACACATTATAATTTTACCTTTTATAACAAGCGTAGTACAACTCGATTCAATTATTGAATAAGTGAATAATAAACAACTACTTGCAACGGACAATATGAATATCATTAAGTTTACTAATCAATAAATCGCAAGTATAAAGTGATCACGTACTCATGAAGTATGGTTTATTTCTTATTAGATATAATTATCAGGAACTCACAAAAGTAAATGTGATTCTAAGTTTAAATAATTTTTTTACTCATTTTATTTCTTATTTGATATATGGAATTACTTATTTGAGCTAAGTGACTTGTACCCCCCACTTAAACCATGCATTGTCCCCAATGTATAAAATCCGAAATAACAAGCTCAAGAAAGGAACTTAGCTCGGATAATGGTGGACGTTGAACAAGTCTTGGAGATTCGCAAAGTTTGACAGCACAGCAAAGGGTCGATGATAGCGAAGGAAAGAAGAATCACTGCAACACACATCTTAAACAAAGCTCGACATTCGTTACAGGATTAGTCCAGACAGTAATAATCAGAAAAAGGGACCGTAAAAGGGATAACAATTTCCTTAAACACTTTTAAGTCCATAAATTAATGATTATATTTCAATATATTTCAGCAAGTCCAACATTACATGAGTTCGAATTTAGGAAACAGAGAAACTTGCTCTATATAACACGACATACTAGTAGAATTGAATCAAAATAAAAACCCGTTAATTATAGGAAATGCAAACACTCAAATTAAAATACTTAATCCCAGCCTGGATTGAATGGTGCTAGTTGCAAATTGTTCGGGCCGGCTTCGTTAGCATCATCCTCGGTTCCCCTTCTTGGTCGTGGCCCGTGAACGACAAAAAGTGTGGGACAGAATTCAAAGATAGGATAGGCATTGGTTCCACATAGGAATCGCCGCCTAACACCGGGCACTCGGCCCTCACGAGAATGTAGTGATCAAGGAACCAAAAGGTAAGGTATGCCGAGGCTTGAGAGCATCGTCTGTCATCGCCTTGCGTATCAATGCCCCTGATTCACAGGCCATCCCATGTACAACCAATAAAGCAAAGTGGCATGAGTATAGTGAACCGTAGATACATGCTTAGCCGGGAAGATGTTAGAACGGATAAGCCTATTAAGGCACTTATCCTCCCATCTCCTAAAGTCTGCTTCCGCAAATGTGCGGGCAACCTCCCCTATAGTCCATTCTATTCCCGAGATAGGCTCCAACTTCCTCCAACCAAGCATCGGACCCACAAATGTCGCCATATACTCGCCCGTCCTCCGAGATATCCAACCAAAATGAGCATTAATCGTACCCGGAGAAATTACAATTGGTCGTCCACGAATAATAACGACATTGGTGTCGGGGTGCATGCGCAAATAAGCATAAAATTCTCTTACCCAATTGACGTTGACCCGGCCTGGGGGTGCGACGACATCACGCCATTGATAACTTTCCACCAACTCCAAAAGCTCATCCCCACAATTGTCCAAATCTAGACCCCGAGCTCGATGTACAGGGGCATTAACGAAATGATTAGTAAACGAAGAATATACCTCCCGACTCGCGAATTGTGGCACTCCGTTGATTAATGGAATGTTGCCTTCAATGACCACGAATCAAGCGGCTCTGCGTCTTCTAGGCGGCATCCTGACGGATAAACAAAGACAACAAAGAGACGGAAGGGGCGGCCCGACTCTCGGTCGACCGAGAGCAGTCACTCGGTTGACCGAGTGTGGATAATTGACAGCAACAGCGTCTGGTGTTGTATCCTTCCCGTGACTGAATCAATTGATCAGAAAAATTTTCGCTAGGCTTTTCAAGGTGAGTGAAAATGGTGAAGTGTATAAAGATTTTCAGAATATTTCCATTTGATTTCTACCGGGGTTTGAGAAAAAGGGAGATGGAGAATTGGGATGAAGGAATTGGGGAAAAGGATGAAGAAAATGAAAGAGAGTATGGGTGGGTTAAATAGAGAAAATGGAGTTTGAAAAGTGGAATGTGATTGGTGGAGAAAAGTTGTTGGGGATTGATGAGGTGGAAAGGTGGAATTTGAAAATTTGAATTGGGATAATAAAGAAGTTGGGAAGAGAAAAAGGTGAATGGTTGGGAAGAGGGAAAGGTGAATGGGGATATGTAGAAATAAATGGTGTTGACCATTTTAATTATTTTGACACACCGTAAATTATCTAAAACAAATAACCATGCCAAAATTTATTATTTCACTATACATAAAAATTTTTTTCTCTAACCAATAAGTCGCCTCAAGCACAAAAGCAACCTCATTCTTATCATGAATAAATCAAACAATCTGGTCTAAGCATTTGTAAAATAACGCATTACCATTTCCTTCATCAACAAATTTTTTACAAAGATTCAATTACTACACTTCACTTCACATAAAAACGATTCGAATAAAAAAATATTATTTTGCACATCCTTAACTCAACGATCATTGAACACGGCAAAATAAAAAAAAAAAAAACTTCTTATCGTTTCATGCTACTTTTATTTAGAAAAAGATAAATAAAAATAGAGATAAAAATAATGAAGGATAGAAATAGTTCTACAGTTTAAGTCGGTAGCTCGACTTCCAAATATATCACTCTCTAAGAATTGTTCTTGACTTGCCAGGTCTTCACCCGACTAACCTTCACCGAAAACGTCTTGCCATTTCTTTGCACGAGTGCCTTTCCGTGGGATGTACGTCTGACGAAAAGACAATCAAACTGTCCATCTAAACAGGCACCGACTTTCGGGATCATTTCAGATTTCGATGAGCTTTCTTGATTGCGAACTCTACGAGTTCGTCGCTTGACTCTCCTCCTTCTATCCTTAGGTTTCGAAAACGAGGTTTCAGCATCATCCTTATTAACAACAGGTGCAGGCTGAGCAGCTCTATCTCGGCTTAGGATTGTCAGGACCTCTTTCTCATCTCGATCGTCAACATTGTCATCATCACACTCCTCTGAACTTGGAATCACATCCGGTTTAGAACCAACGACTTCTATAATGTTTACACTTACCGGAATAGGGAACTCAGGATTCTTTATCCCAAAAGTCTCAGAACCCTTAGCATCAAACAATGTGATCTCATGCCTAGTCATACGAATGAGGGCTCTAGAGGTATTAATAAAAGATCTACCCAAGATAATTGGGCTATACGGATGCTCCTCTATGTCCATTACGACCAAATCTATATTAAACCGAAGTTGTCCGATACCAATGATCATGTTATTCATTTGTCCAGACATGATGGTTCTAGTACTATCCGCGAATCTCACTTTCAGTGGGGTGTTTGTGGGAGTCAGAATCATATTCCTATCGCAAAGGCTCTTAGGGAAAATGTTTAAGCTTGATCCAGAGTCAATTAAAGCCAATCCCAAGTGTGCTTGTTCTAGGGTAACATCTACAAGGAATGCCCCAGGGTCACCTAACTTTGGCATTAACCGAGATTCATCTTCAACACATTTTGCCTCTTTAGCACAGGTGACTATAGGTCGTTCCATATCTACGCTACCCTCAGAACCAGACTCTATCTCCGATATGTAATCCATATAATCAATATACGAATCTGAATCCGAATCCGAATCCGAAGAAATTACTTCGGGATTTAAAGCACACATACCTCTTTTTACATACGCTTCACTCGCTTCCCTTGACTTTCTGGCTTCCTGAATTCGTTCTTTCATTTTTGCTATTCTCTCCTTCAGCTTTTGCGTCATCGGCTTCATTGGTGTTGTCTTGGTTCGTAAAACGTTAACATCCTCTTCCTTAACCTTGGAGAATTGTTTTGATGACATATTGTTTATCACGAACAATCTTACCTTGAGCGATTTAGTTCGATTATCTCAACATGAGAAAAACAACAAACGGTCAATAAACTAACAACAAGATTTATTGCTCATACTGCTGCTAGGCTTACAACCTACTGACGGGGAAAAACAGAAACAGAGGGAAAACAATGCTGTCAGATAAATTAGAACAATGAAAGAGCTCGGTCGACCGAGTAACACTGTTCGGTCGACCGAACATACAGTACATATATATATATAAATTTTTCTTTTATTTTATTTATTATTATTTTATTTTATTTTTTTTATTTTTTTTTATTTTTTTATTTTACTTGTAAAAGAAAACAGAAACAAAAACGAAATAATCAAGTAGATTATTTAAGCAATTGGACCATTGATTCCCCGGCAACGGCGCCAAAAACTTGATCGAGGTCAAGTTAAATTATTAACTCGATTCCTAAATAACCACTAGCAAGTGAACTAGGTTCAATCGCAGTATAGCTAAATAGAGTCGAGGTCGATCCCACAGAGAATCAATTTGTGGATCCTACTTAAATAGTCAACCTAGTTATTTCGTTTGACAAATACGGTCTATGACCAACATAAAGTACGAGAAACGAAAGACACACTCAAACATATAAACAACATGTAAACACATAACGTAATCAACTGCCCAATTATAACCATAATCATTTGGATCTAGACAATTTATATGACAACAAAACTCGTCAACTATTAATCCGTTCATATCTCTTTATATTGGCTACGGGAGTCATCCTCTAAGCTTGATGTAGCACCGGTAGGTCACTATATCACTGTGGTATTGTTACGTGACTTCGCCTTTTGGTGCCTCCATCTCATATAACTCACACGCTTACTACTCTAAGGATGCCGATATTGACCGTACACCTCGTCCGGGCAACATTCCTTTGCTTAGGCGTACTTCCTAGACGATCACTCAAACCCTCGTCCAACTAACAATTACCAAGTTATAGTCTCATGCTAGTTTACGATCTACGTGTAACAAGGTGCGCGCAATTCCTTAATATAAACCTACCTAGATAACGCTGAACGTCCGAAGATCAATTCCTAAGCCTACCTAAGAGTTTTATATCGGTATTTCCTTTTTACACGTTTTAGTTAAATTAAGCGAGTGACGTAGCCATAGCCTTACCTACTGAGATAATAAATTCAATTAAGCTAACCTAATCATAAAGACGTGGTCGATTAACGGATGAAAACAGGTTTGACAACCCTCGGTCGACCGAATAGGTGCTCGGTCGATCGAGTGACACCTCTCGGTCACCCGAGAGTCTAACTCCCAGCATTTACATCCCGAACATATTTCTCGGCGTTTCATATACGAATCAGATTATATAGCGAATCATCGTGACATCATATAAACTAATCTAAATACACGTAAATTAAACACACAGATTCATCCGTAGATATTAGGTAGAGGACGTCGGGTATGGGACCCTTATAGACAAGGTATCACCACTGCCCTAACGTCATATCCTAGATCTACATCATCTAGATATGAATACCTACTCAAACAATCAAAGCATAATTGGGAAATTGATTACTTAAAAGAAAACAAGATGAAGAACTAGGGCTTACATGTTTGCACCCTTAGCTCCTCCACAAGCCTTATTTGCTTATATGTTTTTTTTGAATGAATATTGGTGAACGCTTCTAAAAAATACAAAGGACTTGTGTTTATATAGAGCCTCAGCCGTCATAGAAAACCGACTTAAAATGCCGAAACTCAAACCCTAACCGACTCAATTAATGTGCCGAACTTCTTTTGGACTATAGGCCCACTCGGTCGATCGAATGCATAGGCTCGGTCGACCGAGCCTTACACGCTCCTGGGCTTTCTTCCTCTTTTATCTTGGGCTTCCTAAACTCGTCTGTGATCCATCAAAGCTTCTCCGAGGTCCATCCTTGTGCTCCCAATTGAGTTACTACAAATATAACATGAAATACAAATTGTAATATCAAATAATATAATAAAACCTCTTAATACATAATAATGAATCGTAACTCTCGGCATATGCAAATTAAGCGTATTACGACTTATTATTACTCTAATATAGCTCCTTTACACTAGAATCGGGGATAAAGGTCATAGAATAACGGGCACAAAATGACCGTTATCACTGGATCCATTGGATAGCAGAAAGATTACCACGGGTGATGCCCTGAAACTTTCTTGCCGTACAACGGAGCTTGAATTCATTAAGAACATAAGGGTGTTTTTTTTGCTTAAAGCCGATGACAGATTGACTGACTATGCTTATATCAATTGGTGGATTAAAGCAAACCTCTAGGTCATTGAAAGCCACAAATGTGTGGGCTTGACCAGAATATTGATGAGTATTTTGTAGACTAAAGAATCAATATTGGTAAAGTAGTAGACGTTAGTGTTTATAAAGGATAACACTGCAACAGTTAAGAACAACATGAGTGTGTTATCTGAAGTCAGGAATTGACGAGCCAAACTTCTCTAAACCAGATATGTAGACTATATTCTTAGAATTTGATTCGGTCGAATTCATGAGAAAAAGTTGTGGCAGTATCCCATCCATCTTATTGTTTAAGATGATAATGCATTTTCGTATGCAAAATTCAACGAGGGGTTTCCTACCCAACCCCTCACGGAATAATTCTCTCAATCTTCGGATATAGAGAAAATAGGATAGTTTCTCTTTTGAATAGAGAAAGTCAGATTATTAAAAGTCAATTGTAGTCGAATCTTGGATTTGAGCATTGAAAGCAGTATAGTGCATCCTCAAGTTTCTCCAGGAGAACAAGGAATAATATGTGTGTATATTCGGGTACAAACCTGGTATTGTTGATTACACTGATTTTGAATTTCAGTCAGATTAAGGATTATCATTAATTGATCTCAGGCTCAGTGTTTTCTTATAGTGATGGAGCTATAGTCAGGAGCAATCCAGCACTGCCAATTTGACTCAGTTAGTCGAATACATAGCATCTTTAGGAGCATCTAAAGAGGCAGTGTGGCTTGAGATGTTCTTTGTTGGATCGGGAAGTGATTCTAGGTCTCGATGAGCCGATACCCTTTTACTGTAAAAACAGTTGAGAGGTAGCTCATGCAAATGATCTTCGCAATCACAAGAGGTCAAAAGCATATTGAGAGAGAGTACCACCTGATCAGGCAGACCGTGCGGAGAGGCGATGTTTCGGTCCTAAAAGATCGCCTTGAGCCGACAACCTAGCTGATCAGTTTACCAAGTCGCGTGGCATCTAATGTCACTGATAAGCGCTTGGCTGGTATGAAATTGGGAGATATGTCTCATCTACTTTAGAGCAAGTGGGAGAATGTTGTGGATAGATAGAATAAGGGTGTGGTGCTCTAAAAACAATTGTTGTTTGTCTTTACGGACAAGTGAGAGATTCTTAGATGTAGTGCCCGAAAGACAATTGTTGCTTGTCCTTACAGGAAAGTGGGAGAATGTTAGAAGTAGCGCCCGAAAAAATGATTTATGTAATTGTTTTTATAATTAATAAATGTCAGATTTATTCTCATCTTATTATTTGCTTCGTGCTTATATGTAATACACCGCTGAAAACCCCAAGTCATATCATATGTAGCCATATAACTTAGTGTGTATCACATGTGTGGATTAAGTTTATGGTGATACACTTGAACTATTAGTCCATGGTGAACTTAATCAAAGTATGAGGTCTATTGATTAAACCACCATTAATGCGCCCATAACACTTTAAGGTGTTACCGTCTTATCCGGACCGTCGATATTGGGTATCTAAGTGGGGCATATATATATGATGTAGTCATATAGGACTGGACCAATTAATCTGCATTTCTCATATAATTCCGTGATTGAGAAATCTTATTAAATCACAAGATGCTCATATATGGATTAACCTTAATCCTGAAGTGATTGCATACTCCTACTTGTTTCAAGATAGGGTTTGATGTGTTCGTTAAGGATCACTAAGTGGCGCGGTCTGAATCACTTTCATGTTGGCACTGTTCTGGAATGAGTAATGAGCGTGTGTCTCACAGATATGGAATCCATTCCTTCCTGCAGGAAGTAGAAAGACAATCACCTTATTTGTTAATCCTAGAAACCGATCGATCGTCCGAGTTCGTATTGGTTATGAACTAATTGATCACTAGTGGGTTAATGGTAAATAAGGATATGATGTAATGAAGAAGGTTTAAGGAAATAATCCCGCTTCGTTACGGATAGTCTATAAAGGGTTAGTCTAAATGTAATGATTATATCAATGGACACTTATTGACTCGACTTTCTGAGAATAAGTTATATCTATAATCGATAAAGTTCAGTTTTGGATTTATGGTGGTGTAATTACGAAATTAATAAGTTGAGTAGAAATATTCTGTTCGATGAATATTTTATTCAATTTATTGTAGCTACTGGTTATAGGTCCATGGTCCCTGGGTTGGCTCCTAAAACACAGGTGATTTCTCGTTTCTCTATTTAATGATTATGCAATATTATTTATTTCGTAAATAATATGTAAAATAGAAAAGACATTTTTTTATTAGAATTACTGGCAAAAATGGCGCCACACTTGTGAGAAAATTAGGAAAAGAAATTTTTCCTATATTATGTCACATGTGTAATAAATTAATTATTTATTTATTAGATAATTAATTGAAAAATAAGAGATTGATTTTATAATCATTATCTCATTTATGGAGATTATCTCTTATTTTATGGCAAATATCTTTTCATTATGGAAATAGGTAATTGTATTGTGAAAATGATAACTCTCTATTGACTAGTTAATTTACTATATAAAGAGAGGTCCTCCCAACACAATACTACATCAAAAGTTGCGCCATTTTTATTAAAAAGAAGAGAAATATTAGTTTCTTATTCTAGCCATTAGTTTCTTATCCACCAGTCGTCGCTTGGAGATACAATCCGGAAGATCACAACTTCTCTCCGGTTGGGTAAATCTACTAACCTTCTTGTAGGTTATTAATTATTATGTGAATCATATCGTGGTAAAATCGAAAAACGAATTTTAATTCATAGCTTCCGATGTGCATGATCGAGTGTCTCGATCATTGCTGTGAATCAGATATGACGATCCAATTATGGATCGGATCCGGATTCGGGTTTCTGTATATCCAGCATTGACAACTCAAACATTTCTCAAAAACTTTTACACTACCTCTGTATAACCCTCAGTGTTACTTCGCCTTAATCACAATGCCTGCACCCTAACGACCCTTGTGTCTTCTGGTCCTCCGAAATGGCATTAAAATGACCCCGTGTTTGATGATCCTCCAGAATGGCATGTTCATCGGCATGTGTTTGTTAATGATGTTAGAAAATCTACGCGGGAATGCAGCGGAATTTAAAACTTATTTCCTTTTAACCAGGATCGACTTCGTTTAAGAAATAAACAAATAAGTAGTAGATGGTGGTTACCCTTTCTTGATCTAAAAGATCGATGCTTTGACCGTCTAAGGAGAGTAGTGATGCACGGAGCCGCCCAAGCGTTCGGCCTCTACTGGTGATCCACACGAACAGCCCGCCGGAATCTCATCATAGATTGCTACTAGAAAAATCTGGTTGCTAGACTGGTATTTTCTCTCTCTAATCTCTTTGTAAGAAGCTCTTTAATTTTCACAAGAACTATTAGCTCTTGGAATTGTGATGTACAAAAGAACTAGCAAAGCCTCCCTTAAATAGGTGTTGGGGCGCCACTTTCATATCCCGATCTAATTGAGAGAAGTTTCCTAGTAGATTGAGGAGAAAGAAAACATTTTCCTAATAAAATAAGCAAAATACCTTAGATTGATTTATCTTATTAATATTCAATATCTTATATTAAATATTTCCAATAAATTGTCAATATCTTATATTGACTATATTTATCTTATTACCATAAATCTATTTTTTTTCAAAATCAATTAATATCCAATATTAATATTATGGTAATCTTATTAATTAAATTGCGCAAACCAAATGTATCCAATACATATGGCGCCCCATTTCCCCACTAATTTGGGAATTGAGATTTTCTTTAATTAATATAATACTATGATTAATTAATTCACAAAATACATTTATCATATATATATATATATATATATATATATATATATATATATATATATATATATATATATATATATATATATATATATATATTTTATTATGTTTTATGCAAAGCAAAGGATAAAATATAATAAATAAAACCGATGTCAACCCCAAGTGCGAAGGTTATGAGCTATAGTGATGAAACCGGTTCGTATCCACGAGGACTTGTACGAAAATAGTGTTTTTGCTTTCGATTTCTTTTGTAAGGTTGATGACTACGATCTTGGATTAAAAAGCAATAAAACAAAGAGTTTGAAAATTGAAAATAAAAACTAGCACGTAACAAATCTTTCCGTAACAATTATAATTAAACAACTAGAAGCACCGTTGATCCACCACCCCACCGAAATTAACAAGAAAGACGGACATTCGTTTGCAAGCCTTGGATTATTATCTACTAAAAAGGCGTTTCCTCTCTCGATTTAACACCGTTAACTAGTCCACCTCTCGATGCAACTAACGAATTTACGGAACAATGATATGGATATAAAATCCTAATCTAACAATATTCTCCCTCAACTTTCATTTGTTAAAAGAAATATTATCACACTCCTTCACGGCAATCTATGAATTTATCAACTATCGTATGTCTAAATTCAATCAGCATGCAACACAAGTATAGTCATACACATTGCACATAAACAATTCAAAACATGAAGGAAGAACAAGAAACTTACTAGAATGAATAAATGCAAAAATCCTTGTTTATTCCGGCGATGGTGGCTTCACATTGGTGGTTCTAGCCTCGGGCCTTTAGCCACTCATCTTCTTCAAAAACATCCTTATTTGCTTTGAATTGAAATTGAAAGAAAAATAAAGAAAGACTATCTATGAATCTAATTTATTGCTAGTTGCTATACTAATTTTATGATGTTTCGGATGTCTGCTTTACGCTTCGAATGGATCTTTGCTTATATAGGAGTTTGTGGCCGGCATAGGGGAAGGATCTAGAAAACGCGTCGGATTAATTTACTGCAGCCTCGGTAGACCGAGCGTCCAGGCTCGTTCGACCGAAATAGCACGGCTCGGTCGATCGAAAGGCGTACCACTTGAGCGCGTTCACACTGTGGCCAGTATACCGTGTTCCCCACTCCACTCTTTCGCTCGATCCGATTTATTCTTCAAATGCCGATCCGATTTTCTTCTTTATTTTGAAATCCTTGATTGAATGACATAAATCTTCTCAATAAATAATATCCCCTTGCATTTCTTTATTTTCTACAAAATAATTGTTACACCAAGTCATCGAGTAATAATAATAATAAAATGTGTAACAAAATAACATTTAATCACAATATTTCCTCCTAATTAAATTATAAACCCTCAATGAACATTATATGAATTTATTGGTTAAAAACATGCTTTTCTCATTTATTTCCTTTAAAAACAAGGTAAATTGTTTAGGGATTAAGCCGAAAATATAGTAAAATATACCCTAAACAACTCCCCACACTTAGCTTTTTGCTTGTCCCGAGCAAAACAAACAACGACAAACTATCAAAACCCACATAATTTGACACGAGATGTAGCCATGCTCACATCAAGCTAGTATCTAGCAAATCGAACTCACTCGGTGATTGTGTGTGTTGAACCCGCTAAACTTCCACCGATCCTCTCTTGATGTATTAAATCAAGCACTAACGATCATCCGGTTAAATAAACGAAGTTCTTCTGTCTCTGACACTTACCCTACAAAAACTATTTATCAAGAACAAAGTAACCAACTCACATTTAAATTCCTTTACTTGGTGCCAAGAAAATACCTTTCGTGTCTCTACTGGTTTAGATCAACTCGACTTAGAGTTCCAAAAGGCCTATATTTTCTTCCATCGTCGCGTCTCAAAAGTATAACACTCTCCCTACTTTAGAGGCAACACCCCGAGATCACTCAAACCAATACTGTGTCCAAGGTAAACCACACTCCCCAATTGGGGCGAGATCCAAGTGGACTTGAGGTGATAGTCGCAAACAACTTCCATAATTTAATTTTTTCAAATTTTTTTCTTTTTCAAACTCTTTGGAAACTCCCGGTCGTATCATTTCTAACACATTCAAGACTTTTAAGGTTCTCAAGACACTAAGGTACTTAGATTCTAACTGTGAGTATAGTACTGAGTTCTTAACTTTCATCGATGCTAAGTAAGTGGTTATCTCATAGCTAGAATTGGCTATCCCTTAACTAACCGGAGACTATTTTATATTTTTGGTTCCTCATCTAACGAGTTCGTGTATCTTGAGGTTCAAGTGAGTATCCGATCTACCAAACCTATTCTTAGAACATGATATGACTCATCGATAACAATTAAAGGTGCCAAATTACAAAACTAGCATGTCATTGAAGTTACTCGGGACTCACAAATTTTCAAAAATTTTATCAAATTTTTCAAAGGAGCAAAACTAGATAACATGTAAAACAAACCAGTAAAACAAACCAATAAACCCTCCCCCCACACTTAAGTTACATGATGTCCTCAGCATGTGCAAAATAAGAAAAACATAGCTGGTTGTAATTCGAAGGAGGCAATTCTGGAAGTGGTCCGGAGCCAGATTCAGAATTGCTTGATGAAATCGGTGGTATCGTGGACCATCCACGATAAACGATATCATCCGAAGCTCAATCGCTATCGCAAATATCCTGCACACATGGGGAAACAAGACGTACCTCGGGGATAGGGGCACTGTCACGGATTTTATTAATACAAAATAAACAAGTAATAAAACCGGTTAACCTCAAGTGCAAGGATCGTAGTACAGAGGCTATGCCGGGTCGATCTTACGGGGAACTAGACGAATGTTAACCCTAGCTTTTGTTTTTAACTAATTATTGTCACGATTACTAACCTAACGAATAACTAACTAACCAAATATGCAGAAAATAACTAGACAGAGGAGATTAATCCAATGCTAGGAGAGATTTGAAAGCGATAAAATAAACTAAAAGTACATGAAAATAGGTTAACTAGTCTAAACTAAGCTATGAGGATTGTGAATCAAGTTTATAAAAGACAAACGAGGATTGATCCACCTATCAACATGCATTGATCTCCTATCTCGATTTTACGTGGTATTTAATTAGGTTGTGATTTACCTTACCTGAACATGAACTCCTAATTCCTTGGGCAATTCATCTATTAACCTAGTATCTCCCAATACTAAATTAACACGTTAAAGAGATCAAAGGTGCCAACTTTTACGTTAACGATCTAGTTTTTAGACTTACTAACTTCCGTTAATGTAAATCTAATGAACTATTCTTATCTATGGTGATCTATGCTATTCAAGATTTCCATCAAACAATAACATATCAAGCACACAACATATCTTCCAATATAATTGCGTTAAAACAAAAATATGCATAGATAAGAAACAACCGTAATAAATACTCACAAGAAAAGTCGAAATAAAGAGATCAAGTCAATCTTGACGGACTTCACAATTCTCGTTTGAAGGAGGTTCTAGCCTCTGAGCATCCTCAAGAACCTGAAAGCGAAAAATAACATAGAACTAGCCTACTTTGATTGAATTTAAAGTTGCATAAAACTGAAATAAAAGTGTAAAATCGCAGCCAAAGCCGCCCCTAGGGTTTAGGGTTTTAAGATTGTAAAACTCGTGTCTCAATGTGTGAAAATAGGCAGTATTTATAGAGATTTGAGGCGGTTTCACTAAGTCGGCGGACGGACGCCCGCTCTCGCTTCAATGGACGCTTCTGCATTTTGAAACTCCTCACCGCTGCGTTCAAACTCCGTTCGAGACTCTCAGTATCAAGATTGTTTCCATGGACGCTGCTCGATACTTGAGACGCCGTCCAATATGGACGCTTGCATGATGAACGTTCATAATGACTTGAATGCGATTTTTGCATCTTTATCTCTTTTCTTCTCTCCACTCGATCATTATCTCTTCCTTAAACCTTTGTAGCTCGAAATTTATCTCTTTTGATCATCATTTGAGCACGATAATCATACCTATAACACATGGTAAACATCGCAAACTGTAATAAAGTCCAATTAATTATAATTCATGATGATAACACATAATTTATTCAATATTGCGAATAAGTCCTTAAAAACCTAGTATGCTCAATATTTCCATATGAGGGCTATTTATCATGCAATCAATCCAATTAAAAGGGAAAATATCGTAAAATATATCATAATAAAACATAGATTTTCACCCTTAACAACTCCCCCACACTTAAACTTTGCTCGTCCCGAGCAAAACAAAACGAAAATTAGGCTCGAGAAAGGAAAGCATGCATCTAAACAAATATAACATACATCCAATAACTTAGATGTCCACCGTGTGTGAGTGCATAGCCATAGGAACTTCCACTAGATCCAAACTTGAACAACTCAAGCAAAACTAGCTATTACCCCCCCTCGCAGAATAGTAATAAGTGACACTCATAAGGTGCACCCTACAAACGTGACATATCCCGAAAAAGATGATCGAATATATCTAGGGCCTTTCAAATACTCGTGAGGATAATCCCTACATCATATCCATCGGTTTATACTGGGGATAAGATTGACGAGAACTAAGCCTTATTCATTTCGTAACCATTTCTTAGTTGATTTAACTATTTCACTTTAAACACAC